>APFE031507861.1:63636-115848 GCA_000404065.3 Pinus taeda
CTGTGACCCCCCCGTTGCATAATCGACACAAAGAAGGGGAGGCTCCTCTCACCCCCCGATTCACTACGTGGGCTAGTCGTGGAAAGAATATAACACAACCCCAACACACATATGCATTCTCCTCTATCCTCCAAGCCTCCTACTTCCTTGCACATTTTTCCCAGGGTCCTCCAGTTGTCACTTGTGTGATTCTCTCCTCACACACTGCTCTGACCTCTATAGAAACTGTGCAATCCTCAAAGAATGAATTCCTTCTGCATGCAAGATATTTACTAATGGGAATATTCTTGCAGTTGATAGTACACTATCCCTGCCTTTAATCTCAAATGGGTTTTTGTCTGAACTGACATGCATGAGTTATTTATGAGAGAATATTTAGTTATGTGGAGAACACTAGTTGCATCCATTCATGCATTAACTGACTGAACTCACAATTAGTTCCTCCAACTATTTGGAACTAATTTAACTGGACTTAACTCAGTTAACTGAGCTAACTAATTAAAACTCAAATACAACTCATCCTTATCTCCTTAATTAAGGGATAACTTCCTCAATCAAAGGGATAACTATTTCATGACTTCACAAAGACTTCATGTTTGAATTTCTCAAACTAATTAACTCAAGATGAATTAATTAATTATTTTTCAAATCGCTGGTGAGACTAAATTCGAACTTTAATTCTCAATTTTAATTCAAGGAAAAATTAAAATCGGAATATATCCTGAAATGCTATCTATAGCAAAGCTATTTTTAGCGTTTCTCGTTGCTATTTTCAACACCAACATAGAAACCCAACTCTGTGGGAAGGTATCTGTCATCCCTTGGCCATACAAGTGACATTTGAAGTTGACCAAGAATTGGTATGCATTCCTTAGTATCTTCGTCCTATATATTTGGTTGGGTGTCGTCCTAAAATTTGTTGGCTCCCTTACCCAACACTTCAAGATGTATATTGTTTTCGTACTACTATTGGGAGTGTAGAATGGTGCATGCATCCTGCCCACCGGAAATGGAAAATGATACATTTGCTGATAATCTTTTGTCTTGAAGGAATCGAGCTTTTCTCCACTAGCACTGCTCAGTATAATCGTCTCAGGATCAGTGTTTGAGAGAATCCAATGGATCACATTTGCGAATGGGAACACAGGATACCTACATGAAACCTTATACAACCCTGACTTATGGATATTCACATAGACTTTTTGGTCCTCTAGATTCTCCTCAAATTTGCCTGAGAAAATAGTATTGATGTCTTGCGATTTGATCTTGATGTCTTTCTCGATGAACAGGTGTGTGTCGATGTACACGGGAAAGCTCATAAATACTTATTCAACCACATCCCTGGTACTGCTTTCAATTGTGTCTTTTGATCAATCTATCTTAGAGTCTATGATACCTATACTGCTGAGAAGCTACTCAAAATCTGTGGTACCTAGAGATAGAGAAGACAATCACAGCGAGACAATATCAGCTAAAAACATCAAGCAACTCAGGAAACATTTGGGAAACAAACTGGTGACTACTGGGCAATATTGTGCAACATTTACTCCAAGAAGCTGGGAGACTATCAGCTGGAACTACGCATTGCATAGTCCCAGCTAACAGTGAGGCTAACTACTGATTGGAACTGCACAATGCGTAGTCCAGTGAAGCTGAATGCCGACTGAAACTTGGCAATGCGCAGAAAAATTAGGCTGGGTTACTGGCTGGAACTGCGCATTGCGGAGTTCCAGTGGGCACGGCTGAGCACTACCTCCCAGGATTGCACATAGCACAACCGGGATTTAGTGTGGGTAGCCTCTATGCAATTCCTGGAAGCAAGGCAGAGCCTTAACTTCCGAGGCTTGCACCCGGTAACCAGGACTTGCTAAGGTTTTGCAAATGGGGTAGAAAGATAGGTGGGCTTGATTGTGGGGAAAAATCCATAGTTAAGTGCACTTGAGCTAGAGGCGATCCAAGATGGGTGACCTCTCAGGAAGTCCTAGTTATTTTTTGGGTACAAGCCCTGAAAGTGATGATTGACGCTATGTGATTCATTTCACTAGTTTCAATTCCATTTCTCCACCCTTGTGAGCATCACCCGATGCAACAAGTACTAAGTGGACTATTCAAAAATCATGAGAAATTAGTCAGTTATGATTAGCTCTCATGGAAGTGGTCATAGATGAATGACTTACTTAACACAGTTGAATCCCAAAATTATATCTAATAAAACCAAGAAGCTCATGAAGCAAGTTGCTGCAACGACTACTGTGAGTGCATAGACAATGTTATGCATGCGACACTAAGGAAAGGTAATGAAAAACTTGAAACAACACTTCTAAAAGATAAAATACGTTGAAATTTTAGTTTTCAATCAATAAAACCAAGGAAGCAACACTCATACAAGACAAAAACTAAAAAACAACAGAAAAAGCGGCAAAAGGCATGAAAAGCAAAACTTACCCAGAAAAGTTGTGCCGATTGTGCCAAAGGTTCCTATATGCCTCTGGAATGTTAGATATCTAAGATCAAATGTGAAGAATGAGCTCTGAGCCATCGTTTAAGCAGATTTGGTGAAATTAGGGTTTATGACGTGCATGCCACAAATCCAGGAAAAAGTGACACTTGGTGGGGAGTTTCTAAAAATGACTTTGCATGGAACTCCTACTGCTAAAAATATATCCCTAAAATCTATGGATGAATTTTCACTTTTTTACATTTTTCTTTTTCGGGAAAAGTTATCTGGCATGCAAGGAAGGATTGCAAAGTTCTGGAGGGAACCGGACAACCTATCAGCACATGCAATGGACAACCACTGAGGGAAGACTTTTGTGCTATTTTTGGGTTGAGTGGCCCTGGCTGGCTGTCCAAATTTGCCTAATTTTCTAGAGTAGTGATGCTGGGCTACTCTGCACAATTCCGAAGAATAGTGGAACTAGCCAGTTTTGCACAATTCTGAAGAACAGTGCAGCTGGCCTAAGCTGCTCTGCGCATTTCTGGAGAGTAGTACAGCTGGGCTAGTTCTGTGCATTTCTCTAAGGCAGTGCACTTGGCCTCGCCTACTCTGCGCAATTTTGGATAGTAGTGTTGGCTGGCTGGAACTATGCACTTTTGGAGAGCAGTTTCAGCTGGCCTGCTCTGCACAATTTCTAGAGAAAGGTTGGTTGGCTTGCTCTGCACAATTTATGAGTGCAAGGCATATGTTGGGCTACTTTGCACAATTCTTGAGGGGAAGACAGATTGTCCTTTAGGTTTCTGTAGTTTTTCCCGAAAGCCGGTTGATCGGATATGAACCAAGTGCTGGGTGTGCTTGTGTTTTAATAATGGGACAAGTGAGTTGAACACAAGCTATTGAATGAAAAATGAAATCAAATAAACATAAGTACCTGATCAGTGCAAAATAACTGTGATGATTTCGAGGAGGGAGGCTCAAAAACAAAGCAAAGGAAAATTTTTGAAGGGTGTTTGTAGCCGCTATAACACCACTCTAGTAGAGAGACGTGCAACCAAGAAGGATCCACCTAACATCTAGTGGAATATTCCACAAAGATGCAACAATCATTACAGTCAATCAACAAGAGAGATCTCTCTAATCTCCAGTGGAATAGTCAAAAAGGATGTGACAACAACAATAACTATTACAACACATTCCCAATATGATAAGTACTAAAATAATTGAAATGGTTAAACTACTTTAGCACAAAAGAAAGAAAACATGAATCACAAACATCCAAAGAATAGTCTTACAAATATTCATAATCGATGCATGAAGAATGTGTTGGCCATGAGGATTCTCATATTAAGTAAAAGTTCCAAGACATGTATACAATGAACACTACTAGCTCCAATACTGGAGTGTTGGAGCCACTCCTTGCTCCCCAAAATACATAGCTTTTGTCCCTAATGCTTTACGGGAGGAGCCAAGGTGAAAATTCATTTGCTCATATAATGAGGGTGTATATATAACCAACGAGGTGATGCTTCACCTTCCTTGTGACTCTTTGACTACCCTCATCACTATTTGACTTCCTATGACTTCTCGACTTTACATGACTCTTCATATTTTCAATGTGTCCTTTGGACTTCCACTTTACAATACATTTTGAATAAGTATTACGTAATCCACAATAATGATGTGGCATAGATGAATCATGACATTACATGACATGGAATGCATGATGTCATAACAATGTCAGCGTTGGGTGTGTGTTGTATTCTTCCCATAACTAGCCCCACACGGCAACCCCCCCTGTCACGGGGTATATATAATTATTGTAACATTGAAAAGAATGTAATGAAAAATCAATCTGGTAGTCCCAGTTTTTGGATCAAGGGGAAAATCTCTATGTATATTTGTTTTATGTTTTATTCTCTCGCCCTTGCTTATTTTCTATTTTTTAAAATTCGTATGCAGGTAATTTCTTTACAAGGTTAAAAGCTACAGTCAAGCCATTCTTGTTGTTTCTCCTTGGTATATGTCTTCTTGAGGATGCTTTTTTTATCCACCTCTTTGTGAATCATAGGTAAGGAGTATTCAATGGTATCAAGTCTTGATTTGTGGTCACAAAGTGGTTTCCCGTTGCTTTCACTTGATTGATCAAGTTTCATAATTAGCTACATGGGATTCTTTCAACATGTTTATCTTCTTCATATCCTTCATCATCCTATCATGGTAAGATAGAGTATATGGATCTGCAATTCACTCATGACAAGACAACATCAGTTCGATAAACTCCCAGTCTAAGATGGTACATGTTGATCCACTAACTGAGCCAGAACTGGGTTGTAGGCCAAAAGTGAGGCTTAGTGACTACACAATTGCACAACTTAGGTAGTCAGGGTGAAGCTTGACACTTGAGACTATGCAATGCATAGTTCAGGCTGAATTGAGGAAGGAAATTGTGCAGTCTGGGAGGTCAGTGTGACAAGTTGAGGGGATGGGCATTGGTTCAACTTATTGTGTAGTTCTAGAAGGAAAAGGAGGCTAGGTAACTGCATAATTGTGTAGCTTAGGATCTCAATGGAAAAGCTTGAGCTCAGAGACTATGCAATGCATAGTTAAGGTCAAGATGGAGGGTTGGATTGTGCAATTATGGCAACCAAGGTTTGGGCTTGAGCATTGGAACTGTGCAGTGCGCAGTCCTAAGAGATAGGAACTTCCCATTGCGTAGTGTCAAGGGGAAATTATGTATCTTAAGGTTTGGAATTTTGCAATGTGCAGTTGGGGAAGGCCAGATGAGGCTAAGTTGCTAAGAAATTTCTGAAAATTGGCTAAGTGTGGGATGAGTGAACTGATATGATCAGTGACATGACTTGATTGTGACTAAATTGATGAAGAAATAACATATATCATTTATGGCATGTGAACGACACATCTCCCTTAGTGTGATAACTTTGTGATGGCTTACGGCAAGTGCGACACCAAAGATACCCTTTGCGACGATTGTGACAACACTTGTGCGACAATGCTTTAACTTTGGGAATGACTGCAATAGATGTTTACATGGTTAAATAAAATCATTCACACAAATATAACCCCTTCAAACTACTAAAAAATGTTTATACATATTATGTGACAGTGAACATGCCAAAAGATGACATTTTACCTTTCTTGCAAAAGGGACCAAAACACTTGAAGAAAACACATGGAATGGAATTCAATGTTTGTGACAACAATATGAAATACCAAGGTAGGATCTGAAATTTGGTGTAGGCCAAAATTTTGGAGGGTGTTGTAGCATCGACAACACTTGGCGACACACTATTGGAATTCCAGCTTCTCTGTCTCAGTCAACTCTTTTGTGCAGGGTCTCAGTTCCTCAGGGAGTATTGATTCATCGTACAGATCATTTTGTCTTCCCCACTTACCCTATGAATAAACATGGTCCCCTTTTTTCCTTCCTTTGTAGAAAACAAGCATAAGATTTATCAATATCACAATGTTAAAGGGTAGTGAAGTTTGCGAGCTTTAGATTTTCAGAGTATAATTTTTCATCTCTAATGTTGTTGCATTGACACCAGGCCTGGACAATACTTTGGTGGATTCACTACAGGAAAACAAACATTGTTCCTATACCAAAGTGATTAGATAGTACCCTAGTGGAGTTGCTTCCTTCACCTCTCTTCGTAGGAAGCCTTTCTCTTCTTTCATCTTTATTTATTTATTTAAAGAGGACTGGGCATCTACACTTATTCATTTTATGGGAAGAAGAGGGATCCTAACTTATTAAGAGTGGGAGAGGTTGTTCCTTTAGAGAACCATATAGAGACCTATGATTTAGGTTTGCTCGTTTAGATTTTTTCCCCCTTTCCTCATCTACTGATTGGATAAATGTGAAAACAACAAAACATAAGAACCAAGTGTGGCATTAGGTTTCCAAATTAGAGACAAGGATCATGGTTTGACTAAAGCTCTCCTTACAGACAGATTTCATCGACCAAAAGATGTGACCCAAAACAAAGGAGGATGAAATTTAGGCAAATGTTGTGGTGTCACAAGAAAAGAAGCTAGAAAACATGTTCACACATGACACTTATTTACAAAAAAGAAAACAAAAACAAGACCAACAAACAAACAAGCAAGAAAAGAAACTAAGTACATAGGGCAAGGCACAACCCCATATCGTCATTGAAAATATTGTTTTAAGTCTTGGTCATTAATAGGAAGAGATTCAATCATCTCTTCTAGTGATTATAGATGATATGTGTGTTGGCCAAGCTTTTTGTGTATGGTGAATGGTCTGATCCACATGGATTGGAAATTATTGTGTTTTCCATTGTCCTCGTGGGCTTTGTCCCACTTCAAGTCTAAGTCATCCACACTGAATTCATTCCTACTTGCAGACTTCTTGTCGAATCACCTCTTGATACGACTTTGGTGAAGTAAAGACTTATATTTTTCTTTTTTCCTTTCTTCTTGCGGCTTATGAAGATTTTCTATCCTACGTTGAACGAATAAGTATGGCTTGCCCTGAGATTCTTGCGAAATTTGAAGGGCAAGACAGTAGATGTTCAAGGGTAGAGTGGCTTCTTTTTTGTACACCAGGAATTAAGGAGAGTTGTGCAGAGAAGGTTTTGGTCAGACTTTGTCAACCCATAAATCGTTCACCAGAGTGGAGTGCCAATTCCTCTCTTCAGAGAAAATGGTCTTCTTGATAATGCATATGAGGGTTTTTTTTGTAGACTCAGCAAGACCATTTCCCTACGGATAGTAATTAGATGAATGTTTCAATACGATTCCATTTTCCAATGCAAAATAATATAGTTTTAATGATGAAAAATATGTTTCATTGTCAAAAACCAATGAAGTCGGAATGTTGAACCTAGAAATGATGTTCTATTTAAGGAAGCAGATGACTTCCTAATCATTCACTTGTTTGAGTGGAATTGATTTTTTCCACTATGTAAAGTAGTCTGTAGAAGTGAGGATGTAGCATTTCTTTTTGATAAGTGAAGAAAAATTTCACCAATGACATCTAGGCCCCATTGTTGAAATGGTTCTTCGATTGCGATAGGTTTTAACGAGGTGACTGACCTCTTTCCTTTGTTGACACACCTTTGATAGACTGGAGACTTGCGAGCATATGCATGAGAATATTTAAATAATGTGGTCCAATAGAAACCAACCCACATAACCTTTTGTGCAGTTGTGTTACCTACAAACTGTCCCCTGGTTGGTCTGTCGTGGAGTTCACACAATACTTTTTCTAAGTCGTGTGCTTCCAAGCATCTAAACAAAACTTTGCCATGGTGCTTCCTGAAAAGCACCCCATCAACCAATTGATAAGATAATTCTTTGAGTATAAGTGCCCTCTTCTTCCATGCAGATAAGTGAGAGGGAAAGGTTCCATGCTAAAGATACCAACGCACATCTTTGTACAAGGAGTTTGTGATGGTAGTTGGGCAAGATCGCTCAACATTATACATTTAAATTTCATGCTCCCAACCAGAAAAATCTTCTTCTTTTGAATTTACTACTTTTGCTGCTAATCAACATAGACTGTGGCCATTGATTGTGTGAATTGGATTGAATTATACGTCATACTCCTGTAAACCAATCATTGATTTTTCTCTTCTATCACCCAACTCTTGTTGAACAAACATTGATCTGACCACCGAGTGTGACACAATGATAATGCAATGGTCCTTCAAGAGATAGGGTCAGAAGTTATTCATCTCCTTATAATATGTATATCCCTTCTTATCAATGGTTGGGTAGTTGATTTCAGGTCCCTAAAGGCTAACGCTCATGAAGGAAACTGGCCACTCATTATTTTTATCATCCTTCTGAGTAAGCACTACGACAAGAGAAGTATCAGAAGTGAAGGTGTAACTTGGAAAATACTTGCTAAAATCTGGGCTATACAAAGCGGATGCTTCTGTAATAACCTTATTGATACAAGAAAATGTGTCATTTTCCCTTTTATCCCATTTGTGTATCACATCCTTCTTCACCATCCGTGCATGGGTTTAACAATCTGAGCATAGTCAGAGATAAATTTGTGGAGGAAGTTAATCTTCCCTAGGAAAGACTGCATAACTTTCTTATTGATTTGGAATGGAATCTACATGATGGGTCTGACCCTCTCATGGTCTACCTTAATCCCACTCTTTGTGATAATATGGTCCAATATATTTCCCTTGAACACTATGAAAATTCTCTTTTTGGGATTAATGGATATCTCGTATTTGTGACATCGCTAAATTTTTTTCTTCATATGGCATAGGTGGTCAAATCTCCTTTTACAAAACACTGTAACATCATCCAAATAGACCACTATGCTCTTCCTGATGAGTCCACATAATGTGATGTCCATGGTGCATTGGAATTTCGCACCGTCATTAAATGTGAATGTGCCCCACTTTGTGCGAAATGTTGTCTTGAGTTTGTCAGACTCTAAGACAAGAACCTAGTTGTAACCTGAATATTTGTATAACAAAGAAAACATCTCTGACCCTGATATTGTCTGCAATATCTTCTCCATAGACAACACAGGCTAGATATCCTTGTCTGAGGCGCAATTCAAGTTGCAGAAGTCTACACACAAGCAGATTTCCCTGGACTTCTTTCTTACTAGAACAAGTGTTGGCTTAGGGTGTCTTGACCTAGGTTCAGTTTTAGTTGTGCCAAAATAATCCCTACACTAATAGCCCTTTCGGCACCAATTCGCGGAGTGCAGACTGAAGTATCACACGAAACAGTATGTGGGGATGTTGAAACCAAGTTCCTGCACCCAGATATTAGTGTGATGTCTTTTTAGTGACCTAGCTATGCCTTTGTGCATACCTCTATGCTCCTGTAGCCTATTACTGTAACTTCCTCTAATCGGCCTCTAGACCTCTACAAAGACCTATGATCAGCTTTTGCAGACCATGAACAGGCAAATTATCTACTTATGCGCATCATAGCTTACTATTAGGCCATTATTTGCTCAGATCTACTTAAGTGTTCGATAAATTTAACATAATGCATTATAGTGTTCATGTAATCACTTAACATTAATTGCGTTCAGGTAACAATGTGAAACAAGTAAATTCGTGCATCAATACATCATTATTTCATAAACCCATTATTCATCACAGCATAAAGCACCTTCATACATAACAAAAGTTAATAGATAAAACACAAGAATTTCTGCAACAGTCTTCTTTATTGATATTTAGTTAAGCTTATAAACTCAAGGCTTCCCTGCACACTCATCTGCGTGGGTCTGAACACTCAGCTATGAAAACTACTTTAGGCCTCTGCACACTCAGCTGTAGAGCCTTCCCCCCCTCTAAGACTTATACTTCGGCGCTAGACTTCTTTGCTCGTACCCATAGACAACTTCTTGCTTGTCTTAAACATTCCTAAGACACACTTATTTATACAATCCCATGGTCCACGGACCATGGGTAGATCTTCAAAGCCGAATCAAGTTAAATAAAAGAAGGGTAAAACCCTTTTTTATTATTTAACTAACTATGATCTCCTTTATCACAACTTGCAGAGACTTTACATCTTTTTACATCAAAACTTGGGCGTTTTGCCCCAAAACTGACCCAGGGGACCTCATCCCAATAGGCCCCCAACACAAAGATCGTGACTCACCCTCAAGTCACTCAGTTGGCATGAGGATCTTGCTGTGAAGATCCCCAAGCTCCACTTGAATCACTGCTACCTCAGCCGCGCTCTGCATGGCTCATTGCTTCACTTGTTCGACTAGCTACTCTATGGCTAGTCCTTCACTGTTCTACTTGATATTCTATTGTGTAAGCTACAGGTTTGCTAACTTGTCCTATATGTTGGCAGAGACTTGGTAGGATTCTTCCAACCAAGGTTGCAATGACGCCTTAAGGACCACCTATTTTTTCTGTGTGGCTTCCACTTGTGAAAAGAGTTGCTTCCCCTCCTGCAACTTAGCGAGGCATTGCATTGTAGCCACTGTGCACGTCATCACCTGCACTTCATCGTACTATTGTTGAATCTTGAAGGTCTCTGTCTTTAATATATTTAGGTTGGGATCCTCCTGCAAGGCTATTACTACTTCCATGGCCTGCTCAAACAATGTTGTGCAGTCCACCATCATGGCATCGACAATAGCTATTCCATCCTTAACAGCTGCTTCGCGCTATTCCCTAATTTCTGTTGGGGTTGAAGGTTGTGACCTGGGATCCAGTTCTATGATTTTAGGTTGAGCTTGAACTGAACTCAGGCCACTTCTATCTTGACATCACAGACACTCACTACAAGCTTCCTGATCTTGGCCTCAAGCGGTGCTTCCTCCGATATGTGCAACTCTGACACTGTCCTGTAAGCTTTTGCCATTGCGGCCACCTGCTGGGTGCTCTGCACCTGGATTGTCTCCTTGGCCTTCAATGCCTCTGTCTTCTTGGTGAACATTTTCTCGTTGTTCACCTGATATTCACTTATGAGGTTGAGCACACACTGCTCTCGCACTCGTAACTCCACTATCACACCAGACTGGAGCATGTGAAGATACTTGTTGGGGAGCGCTACGAGGTTGAGGCCGATGTTATTCAGACTACTCACGGTGGCCTTGTCATCATCCACTTTCGTGCTCAAAGATCCTTCTGGTAGCGCGACTGCCTGGAGATCCACTGATTGAGTCATCTCTATAGCCTAATTGGTTCCTGGTGCCAAGCTTGTTTGTGTAGCGCTCACCTGCCCTGTGCCCACCTTGATCTTACTGATCTGGATCTGCAGCTCACGCCTATCCTTTTGTAGAGTACTGAGCAACTATAGGTGCTTATGTTCGAACTGCTGTAACAGTTTCATTGTGGTATCATGAAATTTCTCTTTAATCTCGTCGAGATCACCTTCTGTGAGTGTGATAGGATACAGTGGTGACTTCGTTGCTTTCGACTTCTTTTGGGGTCCCTCCTTCTGTTGATCCATGTATCTCTTCACTCGGAATGGAGTGCTCTGTTCTTCATCTCTGCCATCTCCCTTCTCTGACTTCTCCTCTTCCTTGGTCTAGAATGAAGGGGATTTAGCACTCCGCTTAGAGTCATGATGCTCTTGCTGAGCCTGCTACTTGGCAGCTCGCTGCTTTTCCAGCCAGGCCTTCTCCTCAACCTCCTTCCTGCACTTCTCGGCCAACTGCTTGACTACCTACTTTGCTACCTCCTTTTTATTCTCCACAGAACTCCCCATGCCTTTGCAAGAGCCCGCAGCCAGATCAGATGGAGAATGCCAATCTGCCAGCCAACACTTGATAACCTCCTAAATGGCATCATCTGTTGCAAGATAAGGAAAATCAAACCACTTTTGCTGTAGATCCTTTTGCGTCTTGATGTACACATGGTGGAAGTCTGCCTTAAATTCTGCATACTATGATAGCTACTCAAACACAGTTAGGGACAATTGTGGCTTTTGGCCGATGGCCATGCGAATGCTCACCTCCATCAACACCCAAAAAAATTTAGTCTTCGTGACCCGCGTGGAGTCCTTTGTGGCCTAAAGGGAGGCAAATTGTGCAACCTTCGACAATCCTTTCTCCAAGGGAGGAAACTAGCTGTCCTTCGGTAGCTCCCAAGCTACTAGCACGATGGAGAGAAACAACCACCCGTAGTGGAAGGTTTTGCTCCCATCCTGAGCCTCATGACAATTCACAAGGAACTCATTGCAGAGGTAGCAGACCAATTAAACTGCACGCCTTCTGCGCACTGCGCAACTAATGAGATGATGAGCACCAGAACCTCATCCACATGACATTTCCTCATGACCTTACTACCAAGGATCTGTGTCACAACTTGCACACAGAGTTGGGGATAGACGTGATGGAGTTCCCGCGCAACTTCTTAACTAGCTCGAACTTTTACTTCATCTTTTCTTCCAGGTTTCACTCACTAGTTTTTCTGCCAAACTCCTTGGCCAGATTCAACCCTGAAGGGGGAAGGAGCGTGATTTGATGGATAAACATGTTTGTGATTGGGATCGGTGTGCTCAACCACAAACATACGTCATGTACTAGGGTAAATTTCTTGATAATGATGGTATTGATGTTGGAGCGGTGGTAGTGGGGCACCCATAGTAGGTTTAGTAGCCCTAATTGATTCACTCCACGAATCCACTCAAGTGGCTCCAACGCAGTGACAATAGATTATTTATAGTAAACCCGCCTCATATAGTTTTCCGTCACGAGGTGGGGGAACCTTTCATGGTCCACCAAATCCTAGCCTTCCATTTTCAAATGGGAATCCAAGCCAGGCGCAGGCCTTCAAATGTGATGCTTTCTGGTATCAAGGGCATATTTAGGAGGAATTTCCCTGCATCTGGGTCCTTAGTGACCTTCACCTTTCCCTTACACAAGGGGATGTAATCCATAAATTTAGAGATGGGCTCCATGGTCTCAGCATCGATATCCTCTGCACCCTCTTTGGCCTCCAAATCAACAACTTTCCCCTTATCCTTCGTCGTCTGCTTTTCTTTCTTCTGGGCCTGGATAACGGAGTACTTCCTCAGCATCTCGTGCACCAAAATTGGCCTCTTCTTCTCGTCTTTCTTGGGTTTGGGATTCTCACGCACCGGTGTAGGCTTTGACCTAGGTGACCTCGGTGCCATAGGCACAGGAGTCGGAGCCTCCATGCTTACAACTTCCGGAGCCGCTCCTTCGAAGGCAACAGTTCCTCTGGTGCTTGCAGTCTCACTTGGTCCAGACATATTGCTAAGAATAAACTGTTGGGTTTCCTTAGGTAAAGTATCAAATATTGAGCTAGTGACCAAATATGTGAAAACCTAAGGATTCATAAATGACGGACAACACAGATAAAAAATTATAAGGATGAAAAGTGTTCTCTACTAGACAACCACATGTAATTTATAGGCAAATTTGAATTAAAATTTGACAGTTCCCCCCAAAATCCATTCATAAATGTTGATTTTGGCGGTAGATCTTCAAATATTTTAGCCTTAAATGTCATCCCCTGGCTCCTCTTAACTGTCTCCTAGTTGTCAAATCATGAACAATAACTGGAATGATCATTTTTTGGTTATGTTGCGTGGTGTCTCCCCTCATAGTGTAGCTCCCTTCGTGCACCTTCTAATACTGTGACACCATTCTTTTCCACGCAGCTCCTCTATCACGTAGTTCTACCAAATGGGCAGTGTAGTTTATAGTCCTGCACTCCCTTGCAGCTACCTGTAGCGCTAAGACTATCCTACTATCATGTAGTCATTGGCACAGATCCCCTGTGTATGGCTTCAAGCGGCTGCCATTTAGCCTTCCCAAAAATGGTTCTTCATTCAACTTTGCAAGTTGAATTGCACCACCATCTGTAATCTCTTTGATGACATATGGCCCCAGCCAGTGCATCTAAAACTTTCCTGGAAACTTATCGAACTTTCTATCGTATAATAAAACTAAGTCATTTACCATGAAGGTGCGCAATTTGATGTGCTAATTAAGCCAAGATTTTTCATGTTCCTTATGAACCTGTTGATGGAATCCAACCAAAAAACTATCTTCTTTGAGCTCCACTAGCTGCGTGAGCCATTCTTCTAAGGCTCCATGGTCTGCCATTCTTGTAAAAGTCGTTATGTGTAGACTCGGCACGATATATTACATCGACATTACAACCTCTACACCATAAACCAATCAAAAAGGTGTCTGACCTGCTAGCTTTTTGCAAGTAGTTCTATATGCCCGTAACATCGCTGGTACGCGCACATCCCAATCATTCCATTGCACATTGCAAATCTTTGTTAGTGCATTTTCCAATATCTTATTGAAAGCCTCAACTGATCCATTGGCCTGAGGATGATATGGTGTACTATTCTGATGGTAAACCTGGAACTCTTTTGTCAGCATGCTAATCATTTCATTGAGAAAATGTGTACCACATTTACTCATAAATACCTTCGGGAAACCAAACCTCGTCAACACATATTCAAACAACAACGTGGTTGTTGTTTCCCCTGTACAATCCTTTATAGGTTGTGCCTCCACCCATCTAGTCAAATATTTTGTCGCGATGATGATGTAGCGCACACCTATTTTCTTACCTCGGGGCTGAATCGGTCCTACAAAATCGATTGTCGATTTCTCAAATGGCTGCAATGACACCTGTAGATTCAGTGGCACCTCATCCCTCCATGACGGTCTGCTCGTCCTTTGACATGCATCACATGCCTTACAATATGCTTTAGAATCTTTATGCAGCATCAACCACCACAACCCAGCACGCAAAACCTTCTATGTTGTTGCCTTCTTTGCATAATGTCCTCCCGCAGCTCCTCCATGAGCTTCAACAAGGATACTATTACGTTCAAAATTAGGCAGATATCATCGAAGTATTTCATTCGATCCCATCTTATACAAATGGCCTGCAATTACAAAGAAATCTATCGCGTGCACTACCAACTCTTTCTTCTGCTCACTGGTGTATTCTTCTAGAGCCATCTCTGTAGTCAAGAAGTGGATAATATCTGCGAAGTGGTTAGCCACTATGCGCACCACGAAGAGCTACGTGTTGGGTAGCGCTTCCTCCAAATTAGTAGGCTCCTCTCCTGTCTTAATGCGTGAAAGATGGTTAGGCCCTACATTCAACCTTCTTGGTTTCATAATTACCTCAAAATCATATTCTTGGAATAAAAATAACCATCTGCATATCCCCCCCCCAACATAGGATTATTGACTAAGTGCTTCAAGGTGGAGTGGTCTGTGTACATCTTGAAATGTCCGCCCAACAGATAGTGCCTGAAATTTTGGAGCACATACACCATAGCCAATCCATCACGCTCAGTTGTGGAGTAATTCCTCTCAGCCTTTAACAATTTTCTACTTGCAAATGCTATAGGGTGATCCAAGTCTCCTTCGCCAACTTGTTTCATCACTACTCCCAATGCAATACACAGGGCACCAACATGCACATGGAATTCCTTCTTCCATTCTAGGAAGACCAAGATTAACACGGTAACCATTTTTTCCTTCAAGACATCTAAATTGTGCTGATATTCTTCATTCCAACAGAATGTAGCATCCTTCTTTAGCAACTTTTCCATGGGCGCAGTAATCTAAGCATAAGCCTTGATGAACTTTTGATAATACCCAATATGGCCTAGTGTTGCGCACAACTGTTTAACACTCCTTGGGGCTTCTAAATTGATTATTACTGTGATCTTGGTAGGGTCCACCATGATTCCTTGCCGGCATACCATATGAACCAGAAAAATCACAAAGGGAACACAAAACAAGCACTTCTTGAGGTTCAACGCAATTTGATACCTTCGACAGATATCTAACATTAAGCGCAGACTGTCTACATGGCATTTGACTAGCCCAAACACTATCCATTCATTGAAATAGACCTCCAAAAATTTGTGAATAAACTCTTTGAACACCACACTGACTGCGTGAGAGAATATTGCTGGCACATTCTTGAGTCCAAAGGGCATCACCGTATACTAAAAACAACTGCATTCCATTGTGAAGGTTGTTTTACTCCTATCTTATGGCTCGATCTTGATCTAATGGTATCCAGAGAACCCATCAGTAAACGAATAGGCCTTCTCTCCTCCAACATTGTCTAGGACCTCGTCAATAAATGATGTTGGGAAAGGATCATGGACACATGCATCATTAAGCTTTCTTAGATCTACACAAATTCTTATTTTGTCCTTCTGCTTCATTTCCTAAACTACCATTGGGCTCACCCAATAATATTCCTCCATTGGTTCAATAATACCTACCTCAAGCATCTTATCCAACTCCAAGCAGACTGTTTCCTTGTCTTTGGGGTTAAGGTGATATGGCCTCTATTTAATAGGCTTCATGTCTGATTTCAGAGTTATCTTCATCACTCCCAAATTGCCTGTGATGCCTTTCAAGTCTGAAAATTTTGTAGGGAATAAATCCTGATATTCGCAGAGCAACTTAACGACTTTATCTACTATAGCATCATCCCAATAATCCCCAATTTTTGCAAACTTCGGCTCTGCCTCTGTGCCAATGTTTACTTGCCTAGTTTTCAATGGCACAATGATGTCTCGATTCTCTATCTACAGTCCCTCAACCTCATGGTGGCCTTCTGTATCTTGGATATTAATATTCCTTTGATCCTCATCCTCCACTTTAGCAATCATATTATAGCATTCTAATGCATGGTGCAGCTGGGTGCTCCAATCTGGTTGAATTAATTCCAAAGGATCCTATAGATTCGGAAGATCACTGCCTTAACCTACTGTAGCACCTCATCAATTCTTTCGAACCTGTCTTCAAAGCTAAATGTCCTCACAAGCCCTTCTCTTAAGACATCCCACTCGGTAGTGTCGTGGCGGAGCTCTGTTTCCAAATACCAATTCATAGGGATTATGTCTAGAGTGTGACAGAATAAATGCACCCATTCTAGTTGCACTCCGTTCCATATACCTTATTCCATTTGGCCAAATTATCGTGCGAATCATTTCTCCCATCATACTTCTCAGTTATATGTACTTTAGGATGACCAAATCATGTTCTCATCATCCTTCTGTAATCACATCACTCATCAAAGCTATCTTTGTGCATTCCCCACCATTGAGTGGGCGTAGCACGTAGTGCCCAGTCCAACGCCTGAAAATGGTAATCCTTTGGAACTTCTCTTTAAAAATAATCCAAAAATTTATCTACGTCTGTTAAACCATCATAATAAGGCAAATTTCTTACCTTCGATGACACAGAACGCAACGATTTGGTCATCATGTTGCAGCACAATGTGGATACTTCATGTAACTTATTTTGCCAATATTCCAACTCTTAGCCTGAATCCAAGGTACAGGAACTTTTTGTGGTCCCATACAATTCATCCATCAGTTGTTGGATTAACCCAGTCTTGGTCTCGTGCTGTTATTTTATAGATTTGATCTAAATCATCATCACTCTCCTCATAGTCATGAACCAGTTCAGTATATTGCGGTCCTTCTGTAGGGTCCAATCGTACTACAATGCGGAGCAACTTCCTTTCAAATGACATCATCCACTTCTTCAAATTGATGACTTGATTCATATGGATAGCCTAATCAATTCCCAGGAGTGCGGGGTACGGATTTCTATCATCAATAATCTCTATTACTTCAAAATCATCCAGTGCACTCGCACCTTCTATATCTACGGTAACTCCCTAAAATCATCCCATAGGGATAATAGTTTGCTAGTTTGCCATCCTTAGTTGAATTGGAGACCACTACAGTGTAGGTCTCCCCATTCTCTCCCAGGTTTTTTTACGAAATACATTCGTGTCAGACCCCAAATCCAGAATAACCTGATCCATCTCATAGTTTCCTATTTGTGTGGTAAGCCTCATCTCGCGCCCTGTTATTGCCTTATGCTTACGAGTATTTTTTACTACTCACAGTCCATCATGAGCATTATCCTTACTATCACACTTGTTTATCAACTCTTGTAGCCCTTTCGCAACCTTGCTGTCACACAGTAATTTCATACAAGTTTCCAAGAATGTGGTAAGCACAGAGGGGTCAACCTCTGTAGGCACACTAGTATATGGTAGTTTGTTTTCACCCCCTAAGGTAGAGGCTTCAGCGAAGCTTTTCTTCAATTCCATGAATGTTTCCTTCGCACACTCTAGATTGAACCGAACCTCCTTTTCTGGGGCCTTGCAGACCCATCCACCTTCTTTAGGTTTCTTTCCCTTATCGTCACAAATAGTGATCTCACTTTGTAGTACGATATTCACATTCGAGTCCTCTTAGCAGGGCTCATCCCTCATCATCTGTAAGTTCTAGGTCGGATGTTGAGGCTGCGCCTTCTTCTCCTTCATCTTGGCCATCAGCACAAGACATTCTTCAATTGTGTGGTCAAACTGAGTGTAGTATTGACATGATGGGCATGTCTGATTCGTACATTCCCGTGTGTAGTGTCCTGGCATTCCGCAATTGTAACAAATGACCTGCCCCTGACCCCTACCAGGTCCTCCTCTGCCTCGGCCTCGTCTGTGCCCTTGATATCCTCTATGTGTTCCCTAATTGCCCTGATGCATAGGCTAATTTTATGCTTGCATTCAATATGTAGGCATTCTCTCCATCATTAATTCATATATCTGACAATGGTGCTCATCGTGGCCCAGCAACTTGTAGAAATCCTAGAACAATTGTTGCAGTGCCTGTACAAACTTTTGCAGCAAATGACAATTTTTTGTTACATGTTTTCTGGCTACTTGAAAAATAATGCACCATAGCATGGGCCCCATACACGGTCTTGTTGGAGCCTCTTGCCTTAGGGGAATAAGCCTTCCTCCCATGATATAATTCACGAAGACAAGGCAGTAATCTTTATCATGCCTCTAGTTTTTACACTTGAGACACCAAACTTATTCGCGCACCTCCGACTGAGCCGCTTTTTGCTTTTTCAAGCTCTGCAATTCTAAGAAAAGGTTCTACAACTCTGCTTGAATCTATTGAACTATAAAAGAAGCCTCCTGAATAGTCAGTTCATGCAATATCATCGCACTTTTCAGGGCTTCCACCTATGTTCCTATCTTTTGTTGTGATAAAGCAACCCTTAGGTTGGGCAAGGCGAGGTTACAAACCATTCGCAGTGCTAACTCTCCATGAGATTCATATTAGCTTCACGGATCTGGCTCTTGAATCTTTGATCTGATTCCTAGGGCATTTTGCTAGGCCTCATCATGATTTCCTTGAATCCAATTACTAATCGTGATTCAAATTTACGCTTACCGAATTCTTTGTTCAGAGTGGTCTGAGTGCTTGCTAATGATGCCAGCGGGTTATCAATACTTTACTTAATTTACCATGTCAACATGCAATCCTACAGAGCGGAAACCAACTGTGCCTTCTTTATAATATCATACGTAATTTGTTGTGTTGTCCATACATCCTTCGAAACAAACCAAAACTGATCTGGATCCACACTTCCTAAGTCTTTTGAAACTGACAACTTCATCGTATTCGACATGTTGACCAGTGGTGGTGGCGATGGTGGAGTGGGTGAAGGTGTATGTTGTGGATGTGAAGGTGTAGGTGGTGTGAGTGGATGAGGTATCTGCAAAAAACCCTGACTTATCAACTGAACAACGCTCTACAGTAATTTCTAAACCTTCATCCACACGTGTAGAACTTGTTGATGGTGTTGGACCCACCAACATGTCAAGGGGATCTCCCCGGTAAGAAGTACTAATTAGACCTCAGACTGTTTGGTGTAGGAATCCCAGTGGTGGGTTGTAAGGTAATGTCTTGACTGGGTTGTCGCACAGAGGCAAGTAAGATAAATTTGTCAGCAGCAAGGGTGTGACTAATGCAGAGAGTCAAGGAATGTGTATGGGAGGTTCCAAAACTTTGAATGGAGAGGAAGGTTTCAGCAGAGCAGTCCACTCGGATGCGGCAGTCACAACATACAAGGAAAGATAACATGAACAATGCTCATGGATCAGTCTGAGACGAGTGTGATGGTTGATATAATAAGGTTCATGAGAAAACTATGTCTGATGTCTGGCAGAGTAGTTGACACGGACGGTGACAACATTAACAACATATGCAACACATTAACAACAAGATTCATATAATTGCATACAAATCAGTTCATATACAAGTATGTAAGTTAAATAAAAAATATCATTAAGGCAACCAAAATAGTCCAACTACAATAAAAACATATGCATGAAAATGTGTTGGCTCTTATTATTAAAGAAGTGTAAGTCACAATCATACAATACACCATGTAAACCTGCTAGCCCCAACAATGGAACGTTACAACCACATCCGTTTTCTCCTCCAAAGATATGTACTAGCTCCGTGCAGTGGAGAAGCCAAGGCGCGTTACAATCCTGTCCAAGCCTTCTTCAAGAAAGTCTTAGTATACGTTTGGCTGACCAAAAGCCTATAAAATGAGTTATGAGGGACTATTTATAGCAAAGGGTGGGGTGACCCTTGACATTCCCCTGTATGACAGTTCAACTGCCCTCATGACTCTTCACCTACTCTATGACTGTTACATCCAACCATTGACACTTGACTTACACTTGACATGAATCAACATTACAATGCACATTTACTCATGTGAGACAACATGGCTTGAGCAAGCCTTGCAAGACATCACTGACTCTCAGTCCAATGTGATGAGATCAACTCTTTGACATGATTGTGATGGTGAAGGTGGTGAGATGATGCCAAGCTTGGTCATCTGTGATGGTGTGCATGCACCTCATGGTGACATCTTACTGAAGCGAACTCTTCCCTCCATTGCAACCGATGCATTGTTTTGATCCCTTCATCCAACTCATCTGCTAACATGCACATGGTCTTCTTGGGTGTGTCTGAACCAAAAACACACTGATGCATGGTGTTTATGTTGATCTTCAAGTTTGTATTGGTGGTCATGCGCATCAACTTTCCTAAGTACATGTTCAGCTCCAGTTGGACTTGCTTCTTGTCTTTGCTTTGGTGAGTGTGTTGAATGGGTCAGATACATGCGTGCACTCAATGACATGCATGCTATTGAATCCCTTGCATGTGATCAACAACAATGTTCACCATGTGTTCTCTATGTCAGTTGCTGGGATGGATCCTTAACTTGTACAGGCACAGTTTCATCCTTGAGTGCATGTTGCACCCACTGTTGTTCTTGTTTCTGTGAAACTCCTTTGTCTGTTTGTGCAGCTTCATGTTCTTCCTAAGTTGCTACTTCAGCACATGCAACTCCTCCTTTGTTCCATCTTTTTCCTTCGCACGATCTTCATGTCGTTTCGTCACTTCATAGCCAAAGTCTCCAAAGTTGCTTTCATCATCAATGGACCTGCTTGAGCTTGCAACCTTGTTCTGCCTTCGTGTTGTCAACAACCCTCCTCTTGCATTCGTTGCATTTGGTATGTTGTCTTCAACTTCTGTTCATGATTCTACTCGCTATGATGTTGTTGTTGTCATTGTTGGAAATAACACTGAGAGGGGGGGAGGGGGTTGAATTAGTATTATCAAATCAATAAATTTTTCATTTCCATACTTAGATTTATATACGCTACTTCTGTTAAGGGAACCTGTGTGTACACGCAACTGTGTCTAATGTAACTAGCGTATATCTAGTAAACTTATTATTCAGTTAATCCATTAAATGTTGATCTTTAATCAGTGCATCAGAACTTCAGTAAATAGGTGCAGTAAAACAGAAAAGATCATCACACACAAGAAACACACATGAACACCATGATTAAGGTGGAAACCCAATGTGGGTGAAAATCACCAGCTGCAATTCGTCTCTATCTTCTTTTAATAAGAAACTTCTTTTTACAATATTTCTATACTGGAGCAGTCTTATACCAGTACGAAGGCTTCTACCTGTAGAAGGCTACAACCTTCTCTCGTTCTCTAGCTTCTCCTGGAAGGGAGCTACAACCCCCTTAGCTCTTGTACTAGCTGATGTAGTAGTATGTAGGTGCTGACCTACATAAGGCTACAACCTTCTCTTTTCTTCCAGGGACCACATTTCATAAATTTTCATACTGGATACTCTTGAAGCAAAACACCATAAACTGAAGGCCACGTTTCATCCAATTTTCATACTGGACCCATCAACAACATTGAAGCTCAAAATCAGTCACCACTGCAATGTAACTATTGCATCAACCAATCACCCAATACTGAATCACAGCAGAACCCAAAACTTTGCAACAATATTCAGAGCCAACTGTATCACCAAAAATCATGCATCAGAGTGCATACGCTACTTGGAAGAGCCGAACCAATGTGTATACGTAACTTTACCAAAGCGAACCAACGTATATGTCATCAAATACTTACTTATAACTTCGCTCTACTTCCTGACTTCAGACATACCAGATTATTACATACAAAAGGATAGTACGTGTGTTAGCAACCAGATTTATTCCATCGAATCCCATAAATATAAGTCATTATAATCCTGATTCATTATTAGATCTCATACATCAACACTGGAGCTCAACACAATCAACCAATCTGAATATGTAGAATACAGACACCAGTAAACAATCACCAGAACTCAGAACTTTGCATCAAATACCAGAACCACCTGTAACTTCAAATATCATAGTTCATATGGTATACGCTACTTAGATGCATCTAACCTACGTGTATACGTGCTTTTATCAAAGTCAACCAGCGTATACATCTGTAATACTCATTCAGAATTTGCAGCTATTCCAAACTTGAGTTAGATCATAATATTTATAGAACATTACATGCGTCAGTATACAGATCTAGAATAAGCATGATCAAACTATATAGAGATGATTCATTCCAAGCCATAAAATCCCTATCCATCATTAGATCTTGTCCTCCATCAACCGCTGAGATTCCCTCTTGGCTCAAATCAAGTAAAGCATCATAAACCCATAACCTGCATACTGGATCTCACACTACATCAAATATTCGAGACTTTCTGAGTGTCTTTGCCTAATGATCTTCTCCTCCTTTTATAGTCTTAGGACTTATTCAATACCATGGTCCAAAACCACTTAGAACCAATACCTTGGTCCAAATACCTGGGGTCAATACCTCGGACAAAATACCATGGACCAATATCAAAATACCATGGTCCAAATACCACGGACCAAAAACTTAGTTTCCGACATGTATGTGCTTTTCCTGTGCACTAAAGTGCGTGTATACACATACGTGCCTTTTGGTCTGTGAATCTGCGTGTATACGCGGCTTGGTCAAGGTAAAACTGCGTATACCTCTTTTTCTTTCATTCTGTGAGCCTGAACTGTGATTCAATACTGTTAACCTGTAGTATTTTGATCTTCATCATCAAGGACAAATCCTGTATCATAATGT
This sequence comes from Pinus taeda, assembly GCA_000404065.3. Classification (NCBI taxonomy): domain Eukaryota; kingdom Viridiplantae; phylum Streptophyta; class Pinopsida; order Pinales; family Pinaceae; genus Pinus; species Pinus taeda. The sequence goes on from APFE031507861.1 coordinate 86,882, forward strand.
TAACTTGCTACACTGTGAACTGTCATTTCCTTTGAACTGCCTTGCATCACATCTGTTAACAAAACTACCATGTATTAATGTCACATCTGATATCTCTTGTGAAGATTCATCTAGTTACCATGTATAAGTGAGTTGTCCTGCTAAAAGAGGCTTTCCATCAAGTACAACACATTCATCATAATGCCAACAATCTGCCCCTTTGGACTTGATGGCAACAATAACACCAAGTCACTCTCCCCCTTTAACATCTAGGGAAAAGGGAGAACCAAGATGTTCTCTCCCTTGATATAGATTCTGCTATCCATACTCCCCCTGAGTAACTGTTGAAATATCTGATTGAGATCCCCCTTTGTTCATGCCAAGGTGTACTAATCCGTCCATGCTCCCCCTGAGCACATGCCGAGTCTACCCAAATATTTTTCAAGAGAATAACACAAATCTACAACTTAACCAAGTGAGTATGACCTTCTTATCACCAATGACTCATACATACATCAATTTCCCAATCAAGTGGGGATACACTTGACTCATCCACCCAACCAAGTGGTGATATACCAATAGCTTATACATGATAAAACAAGTACATTACATCATCCATCCTAGGAATAGTGGGGGTAGAAATTACATCATATGACCAAAAAGGGATTCAACACATGACTACCATAGACAAAACAAACTATTACATCATGGGTCTTGATATGACCTTTACATTGAATGATATACATGACATTCTAAACAAGACCATGATAATCATCAGCAACTATCATACACAATGTATGATCTGCTCCATAAACATCTGTCAATAGCACCCAGACTAGCAACCTGTAGATAACATCAACATGTGACAAGGTATGTCTGCATCAATTCATCCTCTTGTTCTTGAGCATTGTCATAATCTGCATATGTCATAAAAAATCATTCACATTATATCATATGTGAAAAACATCATAGTCATCGCATCATCATCAAGATCTGCATGATCTTTTATACCATCCAAGTATCATTACTAGGGAGCATCCCACAATTGATAAGCATCGATCAACATATGTGAGTATCAACCTATCATTATATAGGTAAGAACTCATCATCCTCATGTCTTCAAATAGTTATGTCTTCATGTGATCTGCAATAACTCAGCCAACAATGCAACTTCATGTATCTAACATACTGTATATATCACTATGTATCTAGCAAACCTTGAACTCAAGATCTTTTGTCAAGACTTCTTGATATCATCAATAGCAACAATCCTCAATCATGTGAGAGCGAAGAACTATAGGAATCCTGTATTATATGATCTTTATGCATATGACACCAATAGCGTATGAGTGACTCATCATCAAGTAATGAAGTTGATTATTCAAGTTGTGTACTTCCCCTTATCCTTATGAATATTACCATGTAAGCAACATATATGCATCATCAGATAATCATCCACAAATCTGATCTGAACACCAACTATGTAACCCCAAGAATCATATGAGTTTTTATCATGGAAAAATCATAACCATATCATAGCAAGATGTATCACTTAGCCATATAAGCATCATCACCAAGGACTTCTAACCATAATTCCAACAATGCCTTATTCAAAGCATAAGCTCCCCCTGAACCTGTGCCATTTGTTTACTGTCAGATCTGATTATGCATATATTAGCAAGAAGTATTAAGGCATCATCATCATCAATTTAGGATCAAAACACTTCTAAACATCTTATGAGTATCAAGACATTTCCACACATCATCAACAGATTGTAACCATTATCAAACAAAGCAAATATTGGACTGAATCATATCAGACCCTCTTTCCTAAGCCTGTCCCATTGCTTTTCCTCAAACTAACATATATGTGACTATGCAGTGACTAACTTGCATATATACACGACTTATCTTCATGAAACTTGTGTATGAGATTTAAAACGCTGAAGTTTCACACTTTAAGCTCCCTCTGAGTCTGTTATGTCTGTACATTGTGTTGTGCCACATCTTTCTGACTGTACTTCCTTCTTCTTCCATATCTTCAAGTGTGATGATGTTTTCTCCTTTTGGTATGGTGCCCGTACTTTGTTCCTGCATTCCTTTGTTATATGTCCAATCTTGTTACATGCATAACATCTCATATGTTTCATATTCCTTCTATAGCAGTCAATGGCTTTGTGACCAAACATATTGCAGGAAAAACAATATCCCTTAAAGTACCTAGAGCGTGATGATCCTTTTGTGTGATGGTCTTGAACCATTCTTCTTCTGCATCTGGCTGCAACATGTCCAAAATTATGACATACATAACATTCAAAATTATTCAATTGAGGAAAGGACCAACTATCACTTCCATAGTTAGGAGTAAAAGATTTTCTTTGAAGAATTTCTTTCCTTGGTTTTTGATGGGATTGACCTCTCATTTCCTTGTTGAGCATTTCAAATTTTGCATTAGAGTCCCTTGTCTTACTTTGTGAACTAGATTCACCTTCAACAAATTCATGAAAACCAAGACTAGTTTTAATAGTAGGAGACCTTTGACTACTAAGAATATCATCCAAGATCTTAGTACTATCTTGAAATCGTAAGAGCTTATCCTTTTCTTCTAATCTATCATTTAGAATATTTACCTCAACCTGATGTTGTTCTTCCTTTTCAAGATACTGCTTCTTCATGATTCCTTTAGCCTTTCTTCCTTCTTCCAACTGATGTCTTAATTCAAGAACTTCGTTTTCTTGTTTTTCAAGAGCTTGGAGTAGTTCTTTATTCTGCTTATTTGATTCTTCAAGATATTATTTTAGTGAGAGGATCTTAGCTTCGAGACTTTTATAGTAACTGGATCTTTCTATGAGTTTCTTGACTGTTGTGCTCCTTTCATTTACTTCATTTCTTAATGATGTCACTTCATCTTGTAGCTTTTGAAATTGATCTTCCTTTTCCTTGAATAGCTTCCTTACATTGTTTCCTTCCTCTAGTTGAGCCTTTAGTTTGGTAGCTTCTTCTTTGGAGGTACATTCCCTTTTGTCCAATAGATCTTGTTGATCTTTAATTTTGTCCATAAGCCTTTTAAATTTTGTCTCTATTTGATATCTTTCATCATCACCCATAAGAGCAAGTTCAATTGTTTCGCTATCACTTTCATCATCTTCAAGTGGATGGAGAAATGTATCACTAGAGGATAACAAACTCATACCTAATAGTTCTTTTGCTTGTTCATCTTCATTCTGAGGTGATTCTGAATTTGAAGTGTTGCTTCCACATATTCCCCAATCGATTCTTCCACTGTCATAGTTCCTCTGAGATGTCTTCTTCTTCTGAGGCGCTTTCTTCTTTAGCTTCTTTCCCATTTTTCTACGGGACTCCTTTAAGCGATCAAGCTTCTACCAAAGGACTTGCTCTGATTCCAATTGCTGGAAATAATACTGAGAGGGGGGGGGGGGGGGGGGGTGAATGAGTATTATCAAATCAATAAATTTTTCATTTCAATACTTAGATTTATATATGCTACTTCTATTAAGGGAACCCGCGTGTACATGCAACTGTGTCTAATGCAACTAGCATATATCTAGTAAACTTATGATTCAGTTAATCCATTAAAAGTTGATCTTTAATCAGTGCATCAGAACTTCAGTAAACAAGTGTAGTAAAACAGAACATATCATCACACACATGAACACCATGATGTAAGGTGGAAACCCAATGTGGGTGAAAACCACCTGCTGCAATTCGTCTCTCTTATTTTAATAAGAAACTTCTTTTTACAATATTTCTATATTGGAGCAGTCTTATACCAGTACGCAGGCTTCTACTTGCAGAAGGTTACAACCTTCTCTCGTTCTCCAGCTTCTCTTGGAAGGGAGCTACAACCCCCTTAGCTCTTGTACTAGCTGATGTACTAGTACGTAGGTGTTGACCTACAGAAGGCTACAACCTTCTCTTTTCTTCTAGGGACCACGTTTCATAAATTTTCATACTGGATACTCTTGAAGCACAACACCATAATCTAAAGGCCATGTTTCATCCCATTTTCATACCGGACCCATCAACAACATTGAAGCTCAAAATCAATCACCAGTACAATATAACTATTGCATCAACCAATCATCCAATACTGAATCACCGAAACCCTATCATCAAAACATAGAGCAGAACCTAGAACTCTGCAACAATATTCAGAGCCAACTATATCACCAAAAATCATGCATCAGAGTGCATACGCTACTTGGAAGAGCCAAACCAGTGTGTATACACAACTTTACCAAAGCGAACCATTGTATATGTCATCAAATACTTACTTATAACTTCGTTGTACTTCCTGACTTCGAACATACCAGATTATTACATACAAAAGTATAGTACTTGTGTTAGCAACCAAATTTAGTCCATCGAATCCCATAAAGATAATTCATTATAATCCTGATTCATTATTAGATCTCATCCATCAACACTGGAGCTCAACACAATCAACCAATCTGAATATGTAGAATACAGACACTAGTAAACAATCACCAGAACTCAGAACTTTGCATCAACTACTAGAACCACCTGTAACTTCAAATATCATAGTTCATATGGTATACGCTACTTAGATGTATCTAACATGTGTGTATACGCGCTTTTATCAAAGTCAACCAACATATACATCTGTAAATATTCATTCAAAATTTGTAGCTATTCCAGACTTGAGTTAGATCATAATATTTACAGAACAGTACATGTGTTAGTATACAGATCTAGAATAAGCATGATCAAACCATATAGAGATGATTCATTCCAAGCCATAAGATCCTGATCCATCATTATATTTTGTCCTCCATCAACTGCTGAGATTCCCTCTTGGCTCAGATCAAGTAAAGCATCATAAACCCATAACCTGCATACTGGATCTCACACTACATCATATATTCAGGACTTTCTGAGTGTCTTTGCCTAATGATCTTCTCCTCCTTTTATAGTCTTAGGCCTTATCAATACCATGGTCCAAAACCACTTAGAACCAATACCTTGGTCCAAATACTTGGGGTCAATACCTTGGACCAAATACCATGGACCAATATCAAAATACCATGGTCCAAATACCACAGACAAAAAACTTAGTTTCCGACATGTACATGCTTTTCCTGTGCATGAAAGTGCGTGTATATTCATACGCACTTTTTGGTCTGTGAATCCATATGTATACATGACTTGGTCAAGGTAAACTTGCGTATACCTCTTTTTCTTTCATTCTGTGAGCTTGAACTGTGATTCAATACTGTTAACTTGTAGTATTTTGATCTTCATCATCAAGGAAAACATCTGTATCATAATGTTAACTTGCTGCACTGTGAACTGTCATTTCCTTTGAACTGCCCTGCATCACATCTGTTAACACAACTACCATGTATTAATGTCACATCTGATATCTCTTGTGAAGATTCATCTAGTTACCATGTATAAGTGAGTTGTTTTACTACAAGGGGATTGCCATCAAGTACAACACATTCATCATAATGCCAACAATCATATCTTGATCTCCTTGTCCGCGAACAACTTGATGTCTTCATGGGTAGGAAAGTCCATGGACACTTGATCAACTACATCCACAGGCATGCTTTGAATGGTATCTTCGTCTCTGCTCTCCTGGAAACCATTATACTTGTATTGCTGAGAGGCATATGAACACCTGAGATACCTAGAGACATGGAAACACGCATGGCAAGATATCTGTTAGTTGAAAACCAAAATGAACATGAGAACTAACTTGTAACATACTTGGGTGAACGATCTTGAAGGTTGCATAATTCGGCTGGGAGGTCGGGAGACCGGCTGACAAGACTACACAAGGCATAGTCCGGTCTGCTGGGAGATTGACTGACTGTTGGAACTGGGAAATGCACAGTCTAGTTTGGCTGTTGATTGTTGGGATTGCGCAATGCATAATTCCAGGTGGGAAGGACTGCTGACCTAGGGACAAATTTGTGCAATTTCTTGGGCCAAGCAGCCACTATCCTTCAAAAATGCACAAAACGGTCCTAGAGGCTAGTGTTGGGAAGGAATGCACAAATCTGGAGAGAAAGGTGAGCCTTCCTTCCCTAGATTGCGCATTGCAGCCTTGGTGAAGGCAGAGTGCATGCCAAGTTCGGCCTGACTTGCCGATGGGCAAATGAGAACAACTAAGACAGTAAATGCATGGCAACACTAAGTGATAGAAGAATTGATTGAAAGTCCATGCAAAACATGAATGAGGGATTCAACAAACAGATCAACATGCATGTGGGTGAGGCAGTTCGTCGGTTGGGAAAACGTCCGTGCAAAACAATTTCATGCATGCAACAGCTGTGAGATAGCAACGAAAAATGAAACAGAGCTAGGAAAATCTAGTGTACATGTAAACGACAAAAAGTGTTCAAATAAATCAAGCAAATAGTATTCCCACAAGTGAAAACACAAGAAATGATAGAAATGCAGCACAAGGCATGGAAAGCGAGCTTACCCCAAAACAACAGAGTTGAGTGTTCCGACTGCTCCTAGATGTGATATGGGATGTCAAGGCTACAAGGTTGATGTGAGGAATGAACTCTGCAGTGTCCGGTTGATGTGTTTTGATAACACTTAGGTTGTGATGCGCATGCCACGAATCTAGGGGAAGCGGCACTTGGTGGAAAGTTTCAGAATGGCTCCTTGCATGTAACCTCCAACTACTAAACATAGATCCCTAAAACAAGGGATGCCTTTGCATGCTACCTTGGGAGAAGTAACCTATGCATGCAAGGTTTTTTTTCTCAGTCCTGGAGGGAGCTGGTCAACTCAACTACACATGCAAGAGACTACTTGACTGCTAGAGAAAAATGCGCATTTCTAGCTAGGAGATGCGCTGGCTGCCCAGGAGATTTGCGAAAGTTCTATGCAGAGTCGCTGGATGTTGCCTATATTTGTGCAAATCCTGGGTTGAAAAGCCTGCTAATGGGAAAATTTGTGCAAATCCTGCTGGGAAGGTTGGCTAGCAAGATTATGCAACCCTGGAGCCTAGCAGGCTCTTAGAGAGGATTGCGCAGTTTCTAGAGGGAAGCCTGGTTTCCCTCCAGAAATGCGCAATTTTCAAGGGGAAGATGCTCATCCTACAACTGGACCAAGTCCAGGTGAGCAAGCTACGAAGGGAAAATATCAAACTGTGATTGACAGGCTGCCTTTGAGCAAGAAAGACACTGAAGCTTGAGGGTTTGACGAAGCAAGGAAAGCTTCTGTGAAGTTTGGTAGGTTGGCTCCAAAACAGGCTAAGGAAAAATTTTGGAGGGTAGTTGTAGCTGCTACAACACTTGGCGACACACTAGTAGAACTCCAGCTCTTTGAATGGACCTTGTTAATGAAAATCAAGTCTAACACCTCTCGAAGTATTGTTCAACTCTTAGCTCGTCTTGGCTTCACACTAGCTTGATTATAAGATGTAGCATCTGCCAGACTCTTGGTAAATTTACACACATTCTACCAAGGCAACATAGTTTGTTTTGATTGGAGTTGAGGGGTATATAGGTGCACAAGCAGTATAGTCGTCAGAGTCTTAGTTTCATCTCTGGTGTCGCTCCGCTACCAGCAGACCTGAACAATACCCCGGTGGAGTCACATAGGAACAAAAGTATGGCTCTGTTTCCAGTAAGCTTAGTCAGTACCCCAGCGGAGTTACTTGCATCACCTCCCTACATAGGAAGCCTTTCTCTTCTTTTGCCTTATTCATTTTTCATTTTTCATGTTTGAATTTTCATTTTTTCATTTTTCACTATGCATAGCACTTATTCATTTCAAAGGTGGAAGAGGGATCTCAACTTATTAAGAGCAGAAGAGGTTGTTCTAGTAGAGAAGTAGTTAATTGTATCCCTGATGCACTTGTTAAGGTTTTCCCCCTTATCTTACTCTACTCGACTGAGTTGATAAGGGTTAATCCCAAAAACAGTTGACTAGAGAAGGTGACACTAGTTAATGCGCAAGCGTTGTGTTTACACCAAGGTTCACTTCGAACAATACGTATTTCCCTTCGACGTATCATGGACTAAAATTAACAAGCTCATCATACAGAGGAAAGATAACAGATAACCAAGTAGTGATAGCTGTACAATCCCTCTTGTACTTTACCCAACTCGCTTCAAGAGTCTTACATGGTTTCATGCAAAACTAACCTATGAATGAAACAAGTGAACGAACTAATAATCAACAAAGAAAAGAAAGAACAGAAGCACAAATGAAAGCGAAGCAAGTAAACAAACAAACATGAAAACAAATCACGTAAGCAAACAAGCATGCAATCAAACAACTGAAAGAAAACACTACTCCTACTCTACACTAATGGTACATGGGCCTGATCACATGAAGTGATACTTCTAATGTTGCCATCAGCACATTGATAGACCCATGTTGGTGAAGGCTTGGTCCGCGAGAAACCCAGTTGTACAAACCAACAAACAAGAAATATATAACAATGAAGACAACCACACTTCATGATTCAAAGTGCCCATAGGACATAAGTGAGTGCATGTACATGACGGGTAGTCCACGAACTTATCATGGTGATGTGTGACACTACATGCAACTTTGAAGCATAAGCACACTCTTGACTATTACATGCAAGCAAACGAAAGGAACAAAGATAACTTATGTCGCACACGATTGCTTGCAATGTAAGACTCCTCTAATGCATGAGCAATGGGATCGTGTCATTTGAGTAGAGGAAGTAAAATATGAGTGTTAGATTGATCTTGAGTGCATACAAATAAGTGATGAGGAGCCTTGAGTGTTTGAAAAATTTCTTGATCGTAAGCAAAACCAACCTCAGGACAGCGAGGGCCTGACATAACCATTAGCTCAGGCTAAAGTGCCTCGACAGTCTGTGGGTTTCGACTTCGTTGACAGATGAATATTCGTAGACCATTGGCTTAGATAGATTAAAAATGAGTGAATCAACATCTTGATCAGATGATGACGTGAAGAGATCATGAAAACCAAGATCAGAAAATTCAGGGTGTTGGTCGGCATCCTCATGGTTTGATCAGTCACACAGAGGGGCATATGAGGAGGAAGGATTTTCACCCTTTGTGTTTCCAGAAAAAGTAGACGAAATATCAAGTGGATTTCCAATGAATGGTTGGTCCTCTCCATTGTCGAATGATGGACTAACATCCAATGAGTCCTGCGAGTGATCAACAATGGGTGCATCCATGGATGAAGATACAATTTCAAAATCATGGATGGTAGGTTCACCAAAGAGGTTAGGAAAGAATGGAGGGGACTTGGCCAAAAGCGAGTCAACCTTTGCCGAATGTTGATGTTCAAGCTCCAACTCATACTCTTCATGAATGAAAGCATATGCTGGTTGTGCAACAGCGACTCCCTCAGTGGGTTGTTCCTTGTTCACAACAAGTGAAGAGTCTGGAATGGACGAACACAAGACAACATCATTTAGAGGAACACCTGAGCGCGAGGATAGAGGTTGAAGAAAAGAATGCATATGAGAACTCGAAGGAATCACAACCAAATTTGCATGAAAATCAAGTGGAGTGATGTTGGGAGAGTGTGAAGGATGAACAGGTGTGTGAGCATGATCGTGAACATCACTAGGCAGTGGTGGAGCTATTGAATGAGAGGGAGGCAGACAGTCAATTGAGACAGTGCCCGCTCCCACATGAGATTGTGCAGTTCCATGAATGAAGAATGTTGAGCGAGGCTTGTTATCAATCTTCCTCTTGGGATGAGAATATTTCTTAAGGCAATACTCGAATGGGTCCCAAAGATAAGAAAACTTGATCTAGCTCTTCAGAGCTTTAAAATGCAAGTCACAAAAGTGCTGCCAAAAATCGATAATAGATTCATGTGGAGCCCTCCGTTGCTGTAACAATTTCTAGTCAAGATAGTATGGATAAAAATGATAGAACGTGTCTTCAATGAGATCATAGAAGTGCTCAAATTAGTGCATGGTGTCAGCCGGTAGGCTGAGCACCCAACTAAATGGAGATTCGTGAAGTGTGTATGCAAGTAGCAAACCGACCTGTTTGTCAAAAAACTCATCTTCCACATAACCATGGAAATAAAGTTATATAAGTGCTTAGGCCAGGCCACTTCGTCTTCACCATCATACATGTGAGTGGACAAAAGATCGAAAAGCTTCCTTGAGATAGAGACATCTTCACGATTCAAAAAACACCTCGGGGGAAGAAGAGTGTAAGACTCCATGAAAGATATGCAAAGGTTCAAAACTAGATGAGAGGACATAGCTTGTCATCATGCCCTCTTTCTAGTGCTAGAAATGTTGACGGTGTTGGACCCACCAACATGTCAAGGGGATATCCCCCGTAAGAAGTCCCAATTAGACCTTATATCATTTGGTGTAGGAGTCCCAGCAGTGGGTCGTAAGCTAATGCCTTGAACGTGATGTCAAACTGAGGCAAGTAAGATAACTCTGTTAGCAGCAAGGGTGTGACTGATGCAGAGAGTCAAGGAATGTGTACAAGAGGTTCCAACACTTCGAAGGGGGAGAAAGGTGAAAGTGAGTTCCAGGTTGAAAGGGACAAGTCCCAACTGGGATAGAAACACACCACACAAAAGACATGCATAGCTTCCTGTGGAGCAGTCCACTCGAATGCGGTAGTCACAACATACAAGGTAAGATAACACGAACAACACTCACGGATCAGTGCGACGAGTGTGATGGTTGATAGTGCAAGGTTCATGAGAAAGGTCCATCTGATGTCTGATAGAGTAGTCAACAGGGACGGTGACATCATTAACAACATATGCAACACATTAACAACAAGATTCATATAATTTCATACAAATAAGTTCATATATAAGTACGCAAGTTAAACAACATATATCATTAAGGCAATTGGAACAGTCCAACTACAATAACAACATATGCATGAAAATGTGCTAGCTCTTATATTTAAATAAGTGTAAGTCACAATCATACAATACACCATATAAACCTACTAGCCCCAATAATGAAATGTTATAGCCACATTTGTCTGCTCCTCCAAAGATATGTACTAGCTCCGTGCAGTGGAGAAGCCAAGCCACGTTACAATACTGTCCAAGCCTTCTTCAAGAAAGTCTTAGTAGAAGCTTGGCTGACCAAAATCCTATACAACGAGTTATGAGGGAATATTTATAGCAAAGGGTTGGGTGACCCTTGACATTCCCCTGTGTGACAGTTCAACTACCCTCGTGACTCTTCACCTACTCTATGACTGTTACATCCAATCATTGACACTTGACTTACACTTGACATGACTCAACATTACAATGCACATGTACTCATGTGAGACAACATGGCTTGAGAAAGCCTTGCAAGACATCACTGACACTCAGACTATTGTTATGAGACCAAATCTTTGACATGCTTGTGATGGTGAATGTGGTGAGTTGATGCCAATCTTGGCCATCCATGATGGTGTGCATGCACCTCATGGCGACACCTTATTGAAGTGAACTCTTGCCTCTGTTGCAACCAGTGCATTGGCTTGACCCCTTCATCCAACTCATCTGCTGACATGCGCATGGTATTCTTGGGTGTGGTTGAACCGGAAACACACTGATGCATGGTGTTCGCACTGATCTTCAAGTGTGTACACATGGTCACGTGCATCAACTTTCCAAAGTACATGTTCAGCTCTAGTTGGACTTGCTTCTTATCCTCGCCTTGGTGAGTGTTTGAATGGGTCAGATTGCATGCGCACGCTCAACAACATGCATGTTGTTGAATCCCTTGCATGTGATTAACAACACTTCTCACCATGTCTGCTCTGTGTCAGCTGCTGGGATGGATCCTTAACTTGTATAGGCACAGTTCCATCCTTAAGTGCATGTTGTGCCCACTGTTGTTCCTGTTCCTGTTGCAACTCATTTGTCTGTCTATGTAGCTTCATGTTCTTCTTGAGTTTCTGCTTCAACACATGCAACTCTTTCCTTTTTCAATCTCCTGCCTTCGCATGATATTCATGTCGGCGGAGTCTCCAAATTTTCTTTCAACATCAATGGACCTACTTGAGCTTGCAGCCTTGTTCTGCCTCCGTGTTGTCAACAACCCTCCTCTTGCATTCATTGCATTTGGTATGTTATCTTCAAATTTTGTTCATGGTCTTGCTCGTTGTGATGCTATTGCTATCATATCTTGATGTCCTTGTCTACAAACAACTTGATGTCTTCATGGGTAGGCAAGTCCATGGACACTTGATTGATTGCATCCCCAAGCATGCTCTAAACAGTGTCTTCCTCTCTGCTCTCCTGGAAACCATTGTACTTGTATTGATGAGAGGAAAATGAACACTTGCAATACTTAGAGACATGGTAACACTCATGGAAAGAAATCTGTCAGTTGAAAATCAAAATGAACATGAGAGCTGACTTTTAAAATACCTGGGTGAACCATCATGAAGGTTGCGCAATTTCGGCCAAAAGGTCAGGGGACTGGCTACCAAGATTGCACAGGGCACAGTCCAGGCTACTGGGAGATGACTGACTACTGGAACTATGCAATGCACAGTCCAGTCTGGCTACTAACTGCTAGGATTGTGCAATGCATAATTCTAGTTGGGAAGGACTGCTGACCCAGGGACAAATTTGCACAATTTCTTGGGCCAAGTAGCCACTGTCCTCCAAAAATGCACAAAACAATCCTAGAGGCCAATGCTGGGTAGGAATGCACAAATCTAGAGAGTAAGGTGAGCCTTACTTCCCCATATTGCACAATGCAGCCTTAGTGAAGGCAGAGTATGGGCCAAGGTTGGCTCAACTTGTCGACGGGCAACTGAAAGCAACTACGATAGTAAATGCATGGCGCACTAAGTGATAGTAGAAGTGATTGAAAGTGAATGCAAAACATGAATGAAATATTGAGAAAATAGATCAAAATTCATGTGGGTGAGGCAGTTCATTGATTGGGCGAATGTCCGTGCAAAATAGTTTCATGCATGCGACAACAGTGAGCTAGCAACGAAAAATGAAACAGAGCTAGGACATGCTAGTTTACATGTAAATGACAACAAGCGTTCAAAGAAATCAAGAAAATAGTACTCTCACAAGTGAAAACACAAAAAATGACAAAAATGTAGCACAAGGCATGGGAAGCGAGCTTACCCCAAAATAACTGAGTTGAGTGTGCCAACTGCTCCTAGATGTGATGTGGGTTGTTAGAGCTATAAGGTTGATGTAAGGAACGAGATGTGCAACGTCTAGTTGATGAGTTTTGATAACACCGAGATTGTGATGTGCATGCCATAAATCTAGGGGAAGTGACACTTGGTGGAAGGTTTCAAAATGGATCCTTGCATGTGACCTCTAACTGCTAAACATGAAACCTTAAAACAAGGGATGCCTTTGCATGCTACCTTGGGAGAAACAACCTACGCATCCAAGTCTGTTTTGCTTAGTCCTGGAGGAAGCCTGTCAACTTAGCTGCACATGCAAGAGACTGCTTGACTACTCGATAAAAATGCACATTTATGTCTGGGAGCTGGGCTGGTTGCCCAGGAGATTTGTGCAATTTCTAAGCAGAGCAGCTGACTGATACCCAAATTTGCACAAATTCTGGGCTGAACAACCTGTTGTTAGGAAAGATTATGCAAATCTTGTTGGGAAGGTTGGCTAGCAGGATTGCACAATCTTAGAGCCTAGCAGGCTGTCAGAGAGGATTGTGCAATTTATGGAGGGAAGGCTAGTTTCCCTCCATAAATGCATAATTTTCAAGGGGAAACTACTCAGCCTGCATCTTGACCAAATCTAGGTGAGCAGCCTGTGAAGGGAAAATATCAAAATGTGATTGACATGCTTACTTTGAGCAAGAAAGACACTGAATCTTGAGGACTTGATGAAGCAAGAAAGCTATTGTGAAGGTTGTAGGGAGGCTTCAAAACAGGCTAAGGAAAAATTTTGGAGGGTGGTTGTAGTCGCTACAATAGATCCAAACATCAAGGTAATGGAATAACCCACTCTTCACACAAGAGCATCTTAATCCAAGTATTCAAAGATCTCAAATACTTACCTCGCGGTCCCTTGAAGAAGCGTCACTTTGCTTCGCTATAACTAACTGAGGTATCAACTGCGAACTCTGTAAAAAATCCTCTGATGACTCGATCAAGCCAATGATCAACTGTATGCATGATATTATCTTTAGAATCTTCCAACCTTCGAATAAGTGTCGGGGTCCACACTATCAGACCGTCAAGCCTCGACCTTCCTTGGTCGTCTGCCAATTTAGCGATCCACTCGTATAGTTCGATTGGGAAGGTGCAGAAGAAGATTTCATATATTTCCATGTACAAATATATGTCCAACCACTATTCTTTTGTCAAGCGCAAATTTATGTTTTCTTGCACCGCGAATTCGTGGATATTTCTATCCAACCACTTCTCAATTTCCTTCTTGGTAGGATTCCAGTGATACGACATCACATATCTCTTTATGTAGATCTCGGTCCAGACAACGAAACCTTTTGTTGGCTTAGGGGGTCCTGACCTAGGTTTAGAGTCAGTTGCGCCAAACAAATCCCTACACTACTGGCCCTTTCAGCACCAATCCGTAGTGCACGGACTGAAGTCTCACTCGAAGCAGTATGGGGGGATGCTAGAACCAAGTTTCTGTACCTAGAGATCAGTGTGATGTCTTTTTGGTGACCTAGATCTGCCTTCGTGTAGACCTCTATGATCTTGCAGACTATTGATGTAGCTTCCTCTAATCGACCTCTAGACCTCCACGAAGGTCTACGATTAGGTTTTGCAGACCCTAAACATGTGAATTATCTACTTATGTGCATAATAGATTACTCTTATACTATTATTTGTTTAGATCTACTTAAGTGTTCGATAACTTTAACAGAATGCGTTATAGTCTTCGCGTAATCACTTGACATTAATTGCATTCAAATAAAAATGTGAAACAAGTAAAGTTGCACATCAATACATCATTATTTCATAAACCCATTATTCATCACAACATAAAGTAGATTCATACATAACAGAAGTTAATAGATAAAACACAAGAATTTTTGCAACAATCTTTTTTATTGATATTCAGTTAAGCTTTCAAACTCAAGACTTCCCTGCGCACTCAGCTACAGGGGTCCACGCACTCAATGGTAGGCACTACTCTAGGCCTTTGTGCAATTAGCTGTAAAGCCTATCCCCCCTCTAAGACTTCTACTTCTGTGATAGACTTCTTCGCTTGTACACATAGACAACTTCTTACTTGTAGTAGAAATTCCTAAGACACACTTATTTATACATTCCTAAGACACTCAAGTTACATAAAAGAAGGGTAAAACCCTTTTTGATTCTTTAACTAACTACGCGCCCCGCGATCACAACTTACAGAGACTTTACATCTTTTCGCCCCAAAACTTGGGCTTTTTTCCCCAAAACTGACGTAGAGGACCTCATCCCAACAATAAGATTTGATACCCAGGTAGAATGTCACACTTTATGTATGATCCAAACATCCAACAACTTCCTTAACTCCCTTTGAATTAGAGGCTCAAGCGTTGGGTGTACCTTTCGCAACTTCTATTGGAAAGGCTTGGCCCCTTGCTTGATTGGAATAACATGCAAGATTATTCACGTGTCATAAATTTTGATCTCATCATACATCCATGAAAAAAAATCTTGGTACTTCTTGAATAAGTGTATGAAATCTTTCCGCTCATGTGGTGTACATTAAGTGCTAAGATTGACAAATTTCAGATATTTTTCTGTTCCAAGATTTATTCGCTCATGTGATAGCGTTTTACTATATTTTTATGTGCTAACTATCCCTTGAGAGTGATTTTGCAGGTCATACAGCTTCTCAAGTGATACCACACATTTTGGCATGGGGTTTTCCTTGTTTGCGCGGGATGCATCCCGCAACATTTTCTCGTACTCTATTCATCGATAGATGCGTACTTGAATAGATCAACATTCGCCATAAAGGAAAATATCTTTTGGTCATCATTAAAAAAACGTAGTTTAGTTATATTTCCAGGGATGAATGGTTTCTATATAATCTCTACAAAGAAATCATCCCTAAGTAGTGATAACCTAACAACAACATTTGCTAATGCATCCACAACTACGTTATGCATTCTAGGAACATAAATAATATTGAAAGCTTGGAAATGAGAAATCAAACACCATACATCTTTTTTATAACCTTTTAGATGAGGTGGCACACAATGTAGAGTATCACATAATTAGTGTACGACAATTTTTGTCTCACCTACTACTTTGAGGATTGCAACATTGAGGTCAATGACTCTTTTCAAACCCAATATGAATGCTTCATATTCCGCAGTATTATTGGTGCACTCAAATCCAAGCGATCATGGATTAGATGTTTTCTCTATCGTAAGTCTATTAAAACACAACCAGCTTCAAAGCCCTCTTGCATGTTAGAACCGTCAAAATATAGTGTCCAAACATCGTATGTACAAGGACTATGTATTGAACTACTACTACTACTACTACTACTAACTATACAAATTTCATTTTCGCTAGTTGGAGTAGGAAGGAGTTCCAACTATGTATCAAGTGGGACTGGGGATGGTTGAGCAAGAAAGCACCCCAGATCACTTTCAAGAAATAAATTTCCAAAAATAAGATACGCAAAAGCAACCGACACATTTTTTCCTTCGAATGGGGTAACTATGTGTTTCATGTAGGTCTTCGAGTTCACTAGGATCTTATTTTTCTCGCCCTTGTACAAAAGCCACAAATGTGACCAGTCCGTAGCAAAATATCCTTGTAACTTTCTATACCAGTCTCTCCTCAATAATACACCATATGCTCCTAGAATGTCCATAATTAAAATATTTATACATTGGTGAAATTGTTGGTGAGACGATAAGTGAATAAGCACATTTATGAGTTCACCAATCACATGGACAAGAGACCTGTCCAGCTGAATGATTTGTGCATATGTTTTATCCCATTTTTCATTTATTTTCTTTGCTACATATAAAGACATTATGTTTACAGATGCACAAGAATCAACTAAACAATTGTGCACATTATAATTAAAAATTTCAAATGTTAATAGAAATGGAGGGTAGAGTGTGTTTACATCTAACATTAAAGAATTAAGTGCAGATTCGAGGGAACCAGAGAGCTTATCAGATACCTTTTATGAAGAAGCATTGTTACATGAGGCGTACTATTCGAATGTGTGGACAAGAAGTTCCCATTGGCTCACGATCTTTATTAATTTGAAGAGTGAAATATTCACATGAGCTTTCTTCATCTCATCAACTATGTTATAATCCAATGTGGAAGACATTGGCGAAGTGTCAGGAGGAGTAAATTTATATGCTACTTCTGGAATGATGGGCTTACGTTTCTTGTTCACGAAAGTACTTTTCATTGTATCCACATTTCCATACTTGTTCTGAGTGTTTTGATTTGAGTTAACATGTGGTTTAATATTTATCAATAAGTTCTCTTTCAACTTCTGCCTCGTTAGCTCTGGTTTGGATACCAACCCTCGACTTCTTAACTTGTATTGACTCTTTTGTTGTTGGTTCAGGGAATCCCTTTGTGGTAATTCTTTGGCACTCTTCTTCTCAGCTGTAGAAACATAATTGAGTGTGTTTACTGTGTCCAACATTCTTAGTTTCTTCTGTTGCAACATTCTCTTCATTCTCTTTCACTAGCACAACCTGCTCAACTGTAAGTACCATATCAATAAAATGCACAGACAAAGCATTCATGTCGTGGTTCCATTGTGGTAATGTTTTTTTTGAATGATATTCTTGGTGGAATGAACAATATTGATCCATGCCCATACTCTCAACATTCAACCAAACATTTGATCTTTGCTCAGACATGGCCAACTGGTTGTTGCTGTTTTTGGAGTTAGTGACCCTTCTCAAAAAGTTGAACTTAGGAGGTTTGCTATTCATGGTGGTCTCGCTTGACCTTTGTTTCAATTCTGCCAAATCATTTGACAGAGACTTGATGGTGCGAGTCAAGTTCTCAAGTTATGTTGCCTCCTTCTCCTTGTTCTTTACTGTAGAGACTTGAGACCTCTTGCTTATGTCTTTGGAGTCATTTATTGGTTCATAATTTGTGATGACTTCAATCACAAGCAAGTCCTTTTCAACTGCGATCACCTCTTGGTAATTTTTAGCCAGTGTCTCTTTCGTAGTTATTTTCACGAACTGAATAATGCTTGTAGGTAAGGCATATGTGTAATAATCGATGGTGATGGAGTCATTAGGTTTTGTGTCTTCCAGAAATCTATTCAAGATATGGTTAAACCTCTAATTGAAATATTTCAATTTCTCTTTCTGATCCATCTTAAGGTTTCTTGGTTATATTAAAAGCATGGCCAGGGTTTTATCATTAACAAAATTCTCAAGAAACAATCTCTTAAAACCCCTCCAATTCTGGATTGGGTTCACGGGAAGCTTGTGATACCATACAGTTGCTCTTCCATCTAAGGCACACAGAAAATTTCTACATGCAACATCATCATAACATACCTCAAGAATTTTTAGATGCAGGTAAAATTTGTCCAGGTGGTCCTCCACTTTCATTGCCTTATTAGGGTTATACTTTGTTAACTCCTTCTCTGGGTGCCTCGACATTTTGTGTAAAACACCCGGTAGTGCAAGTGGGCCTTTAGTCATCCAGTCCAGATCTTGGTCCGCCATGTCTTTGTAGTTTTTTCCCCCTCTTCATCGGAATCTGATGGGTCTTCTTTTTCTTCTTCATCGCCTAACCCATAGAAAGTATCACCCAAGAGTACCACGTTCTCACTATTGGAAAAAGTAACTATGTTTGGTCTTCAATAATGTACTTGAGTCATTATGTAATACACTTGTCAAAAGAATAAAGAAAATAATTTTCATTATTATTCTTGTGACTTATTAAAGCATGGGTTCCATGCTTGGTGTTATCACTCAAAAGTCTTCCCTAGAAGTTATAAAAAGAAGGAATAATCCAAGGTAACCACAAACCTAATCTTTTAGACTTGGGTTCTAGCCAACCTAATTCTAGAGAGGGCTCTCTCTTTATAGTTTAACTTTGTTTTGGTGGAATTTTAGGCTAGTTCTTAGTGCTCATAAGATTTTGATTTTGGTTGGGTGGTGGAATTATAGGAATAGATGGACAGAGCAAGGCTTTCAAGCCATTGGGCTATGGAGTCAATCAAATGATGGCTGAGCTAGATCATATCAATCACTAAAGGAAGAGTTCACAGGGATGACTAGCAAAGCAAAAGGCAAATCTTCAAGTTCTAATGGATGAGGTAGTCCTGACCAGGGTGAAAGGGCAATGAAGAATCCTTAGACCGAGATCAAGATGAAGAGCAGGAGGTGATCATGAGCAAAGGGAAAATAAGAATCCAGTCTTGATACAATAGCACTTTAACTTGAGAGGAAAATTTCTATAGAAATGTCTTTGAATCCACCCTCAATACTTCGAAATGTGAAGTATTTATAAAAAAATACTTACAAAATATCTTAAAACAATATGAGAAATAATCTAGGAAATCAAAATATCTTCAAGCATGAAGATAGAGATAGATGGAAAACTGCATTTTGCTATCCCTTTTATTGTGATTGTGTTGGTTGTTTGCAGTTCGAATTTAGATATTTAAGTTGGCTGATATTTGTATGCTGGAATCACCTTTTGTCTTCAATCTACTGATACTCTTTACCTGCTACTCCTTGATCCTGTTTACCTGTTTCATCTGGTTGCCATCAGATTTACTTCAGGTAACTTTACCTTGAGCATCTTTCTATATATCTCGTCTGGCTCAGTGTATTTGGAAAAATTTGGCTTATTGACAAATAGATGCTTTACCTCATGTTCCAGGAAGAACATATTTTCTAAATTATCATATAATACTTTCACTGTGGGCAATGCTTTGACTCCTGAAGTGCTTGCTTGTTCTTTGGCAAACTCTCTTAATCTGTCAGTGTAGTCCAGTTGGGTCATAAGTTTATCATGGATGACCATAGGACTGGGAAGGCCTTTTTCCCTCAAAATTTGAAACTTTGTCATGAATCTATCAATGTTAACTTGAATGTTTTGGCATCTTTTCTCTAGATTAAGCATAAAGTTTCTTTTAGTCAGAACCTTTTTTACTTGGATGATTGTTTCAGTTCTCTCCTCCACACCAATCGGACTTAGTTCCTTCATGTTCTTGCTATTCTAGAATTTGATGAGTTGATTAGCCTCTTCAGGTTGGTCTCCTAGGTCTCCCTTTATCTTTTGTATTGCTTCGGTGGCCACTTTCACCAGTTCTGTTTGCTTGAATATTACTTGAATTGATGGCCAAACATCATTGATAGAGTCAATGATATTGGCCCAGAGCATCTCCTTAATTTTCCCTAGTGGCTTTTGCAATGTTAAATCTTTCCCAAGGAACTTTATCCTCTCACCTATCCTTAGGGTTTTTTGTGTTTCTTCCTTTTGTTGTATTTGGGCAAGCTTACAGTCAGTCTCTAATCTTGTTACTTTCTCCTTAAACCTTTTTAGCTTTGTATCCTAGATGGTCATTTCCTCCATGGCTTTCACTAACTCTACTATCTTTTCTATCAATGTACCTACGGTTGTAGACTTGGCTGTGATTGGTAGTGATGTAGCAGGTGGAGCTGTTGGTGCTAAAGAGGCTGCCAATGTTGAGGGAACTACAGTAGAGATTGTGGGAATAACATTATGTGGAGTGGTGGCCAACTCACTCTATTTAGACTGAATCAATGTGTCCAACTCTTTCTCAATTTCTTTCAGCTGACATTTAACTTAAGGACCAAGTCCATAAGCTCTTCTTGTTCCTTCCAAGTCTCTAACACTTATACTATTTGTGGATGATGTAGATGTGGAATTTTGAGCTGCTTTTTCAAGGCACCTATGTCATCATTCTTCCTTTTAATTAACCTTTCTGTAGCCTTTACATCTTTGGGATCATGTCCCAACTCTATGATTAAGTCCTCTAAGGACTTGATTCTGGTATCCTTGGCATGTGAGGAGGCCTTCTCTAGTTGAAACTGCACTGATATATTATTCAGCGAATTCTGTAATTGGTGGGCTGTAATGGCTTTGCTTGTCAACGTGGATATACCATCTCTCCTGGTTGTTTATGCAATTCAATCTGGTCAATAGGATGTATATCCTTTGCCAACACTTCAAAATATGTCTTCTGGTAGTCAGCTGCTGACCTGGGCTACTGAGTGGTGGGCTTTACGAAATTCATCTGCATTTTACCTTGTTTTACATCAAAAGCTAACATAAGCCTTGTTTGAATGGTGGGAGCCATTTTTAGGTACTGTTCATAGCTTTGGGCCTTTAGCCTTTCATTTCTAGCCTTTATTTCCTTGTATTTTTCTCTAATATCTTGGTTTTGGCTAGCAGGAGTCCTAAAAGAGGACACTTCCACACTTTGTTGTCTTTCCAACACTTGAGTAAGTGTTGTGGAAGGTGCTTGTGTTCCTCCAGAGGGAGTGGGATGCCTGCTCTCTTCTCTTTCTGTGTTAGTGGCTCCAACTATTTCTTCTGTGAATTCTTGCTTAGAGAAAGGATTTAACCTTTTCCTTTTGACATATGTTTGTGAAAAGACTTTGTCTGAAGGAGTGGCATCCTCCCTCTCTCTTTTGGGGTTCTTCTCCTCATTTAGAGGAGTCTGAACAATAGGGGGAGTACTCATAATGTGCTCTGGCAGTTTTGTTTGAGTCAATTCTTCTAATAGATCTGGTTGTTTTGACTCTTCTTGCACTTGGGGTCCTTCTTCTGCTTGTTGTTCATTGTGTTCCTGTGTTTCCCTTTGGGCTTGGGATTCTCCTGGTACCTGTATGAAAGAATATTCATCAAGTCTCCTCTCTAGATCAATTAATGCATTTTCAACAGCAACTTCAGTGCTATCTCTATCCACTAGAGTATTCTCCACCCATTCCAACTGATTTTCATATTGTTCTATCTCAGGGATTCTGTGGTGGATATAGGGAGACAACTTGTTTTTCTATTTTCTATTGCAGATGAAATCAAAGGGGTCATATCCCCATATGAAGCTTTGTTTCAGTCTGATTCTTTGAAGGATTTCTTGTGATTTTCTTCCAACTTCTCGACTATTGCACACAAAGGGGCCTAGTTGATCCTTGATTATGAGTTTAGCCTTCTTCTTGGCTTTAACAAAATGTAACTCATATGAGTTGATTATCTGCCTGTAGTACTCCAGAGAAAATAACCTCATTGGGAGGTATCTGGGTAACTTGTTCGGTGCTAACTCACAACCATAGATCCTAATTTTAGTGTGATTTTGGTACAAGTACCAATCTCCCACTTTGTGTCGTTTTGAAAGTTGTAGGATCCTCCTGATATTTGAACTGATTCTTGGAGGAAGACTTCCTAGCAGCATGGTCACTATAGGATGTACAAAAAGATCTATGAAGTATCGATATGGTGATTCAAATTTGTGGATTAGAGAAGTATAGAAGACTACTGACCTAGGGTTGCCTTTGGTATCAAGTTTTTGAAGAGTAAATGGGAATTTATTAGCTTGGTAATAGGTGGTACAATCATACATGACAACACAGGGTTGTCCTGGAGTGAAGATGGACATGAAGGAAAGAATGATTTCATCAACATACTCACTGGTAATATAGCCTAAGACACTAGATATCATTGACACAATGTCTTGGCCCAGTTTGGAAAAAATGGTCCACATGTATGGGGGAGGACCCTTTGGAATATGTTTCTCTTCCACAATAGAGGTCTGGAATATTTCAGCAAGTCTAGCAAGGGTAATCTTGGGGAATTTGTCTAGTAGGTCTCCAATAGAAATGGGGGTCAGATTTTGTCTTGGTTGCAACTGCAACATTTCATTGATGGATTCAACAGTGATGGTGAAAAGTATAGTATGGTCAGGGGATATCACTGCTCTTTGGCTAGGACTGTAGTTTGCATAGCAATAGTGAACAATTTCAGGAAGGACATCCATAGCGACTGAAGTGGCCATTCTTAGTTCTTGTGGATTTAAGAATGGGGGAAAAGGGTTTTCAGTCAAATTGGGGCAATTCAATTCAATTACAGAGTAGTTTGGGGTTCTTGTGGAGTTCTTTTACTTAATTACTTAATGATTTCAAACGATTGAGTAACAAGTTTAGGAATGAGACATGGTTTCTTGGTGTATTTGGATAAATACCTATAATTTTTGGCTCTGACGGGTCGATTGGTGATTGTGCACGGTTGCAGGAGGTCTATTTGAACTGGAGGGTCAACTGGAAGTTCAGTGGCTTCTGTAGGTTGGCAGTTGGACATGGGTTGGCAGTTGAACGTAGTTTGTCACGTGCATGGAGGTCTGGACTGCTCTTTCATGATAATACAAAAATATCAAGTTTTTTAGTTTTATTCGCAAAGTCAACAGTTGACGAGCACATGGGGAAAAGGTACATTTGGCTTTTAGCAGGAGATGTGACTTTTCGCCGTCTAGCAGGATGCGGTAAGCGGGTTTTAATCGAAATGATTTTATGGCTAGAGTGGTTTCGGGAGAACGCTGCCCAATGCCACTCATTGGGTGCCACGTAGCATCAGAGCCCAAAAGAAAACAACCCATATCGGGCAGGAATGTTTGGGTGATGGAGGCCACCCAAAATGTATGTTTGCTGTTGGATTAACAGGGAGCCGATTGCACAGTGATCGAGGTGGGGAGTTCGTACGAAGGGTAACAGATGGGCCTGGCTGATGATTAAGCGTGGCAGGTTACATTAAATGAATAGATTATGGTGGGGTTAGGGCGTCGAGGGCGTTTTCATTGGCAAAGGGTAAGATTGTTAATTAACTGCAGATCGGTTAATTAATCCTTTTGACGGGGTGTGGTTTTATAAAGTTTATGTTTCAAACTCTTTGAGGTGGGGTATTAATACATAGGGATTTATTTATAACTATATGGGAAGGGTTGTATTTCTTTTTGGGAATTAATATATATAAAGTTAGAAATTAATATGGAAATGAAAAAGTGCTAAAGTGTAATGTATTTCATTTTGCCATTGTCATAACACATTATACTTAGGCTTAAAGTATTTTTAAGCTTTTTGAGAAAAGGGGTATTTTCATGGGATATGATCACTTCTTCTAAGATAATAAGGTTTTATCCTTAGAAAAAGGGGTTTATTAGGGGAATATGATTTTTCCTTCGGAAAATGGTATTTTTTCTTAGGAAAAGGGATTTGTTTGGGACTATGAGTGAATTGAAGGGGGTGAATTTTCATGAGGGGAATTTTAGTACTTAGGACCTATAAGTCATTGGAACAAGGGTCTAGTCCGTCCAGAAGTCAGAGAAATGCTCTGAGCCTCTTTGACTTAAGATTTTGGGTACTTAAGACTTTTTGTTGGAAATTAATTAAGTGAAAAATGTAATGAGTGAGGGAAGTTAATCATTTGATCTTGTAAGCTTGATACATGCCCAATTTTCATCCACACTTAGAACTTTGATGATGAAGGTGATTAATATGCTTTTATCTAACAATCATCACAATTCTGCAACCTACCTTCTACTTACATCACCTACTCATCCTACCATTTTTTCTTCGTTTTATTAGGGTGCACTTAAGCTGGCAAACCCTTATAAAAACATTTTCTTTTCATTTACAATAGTAATCTATCTAAGTCTAACCTTATTACATCCAAGGGCTCAGATTAAACAATTGAGCTCCTTTTATTCACTCTACCTAATCTAATTATCTACCCAAATTAAACAGTTTGGTCAGATTTTATTCTTTATCTCTAAGCATAAGATTGAAAACATGAAATATCCAAGTTTAAACATTTCAACTATTCATGGATTGTGCCAAAGATAACAAATTGCACACAATCAATTATTTTGCATAACAAAATAAATAGTAGTGGCATTTTGACTTGCACACTTTCATGGTATTTCTTTTCTTGGGGTTCATTTTTTCATCTTTTTTTACCTTTTTTATTCTTTTTTTTGTCCTTTGATTTTTCTTTTAGGACATACCCTCTTTACAATTTAAATTTTTTTGAATATGGAAAACATTTGCAGAAAGCAAAGGTATGTACATATTACAGGTTTAGCCTCAGACATTCAAAAATTATGACTCTTATTGGTAAAGGAACCTAATAGTGGCTCCACTTGGGGATGACATTTCCTAGTGAAATATCAAGAACTAGTAGATCAATGGCCTTATGAATTACTGTGGTCTTACTCTGCAACTTTTTCCTTTCACTTTTCTGCATTATTTCTATTTATGACAGTGAAACTTTTGAAGCTTAGGGCCTTCTCTTCGGGCTTCAACTCCAAAAATTACCATCCAATCAACACTAAACTTTTTGAAAAATAGAATATGTACAAGTGATTAGTGAAATCAATGACTAGGATCTATGTAATGCTTAAGCATTCAACCATTAACTGGTCCTCCTTCTACTTTTGTGCCATCCAATTCTTTGAGGAAAAAAGTATTATTGCCTCTAAAATCATAAACGATATAAGGGCCTTTCCATAGGAAGTCAAACTTCCCATGTTTACCTTTATCCTCCCTTCTTGAGTCCCATTTCAAAACTTTATCTCCTAGGTAAAACTCTTCTTCCTTAGTCCTTTTGTCAAAAGCTTTCTTGATATTTTCCTGCAATATTTGGGATCTGATGTACACTTCTTCCCTGGTCTGTTGTAAGTGAATTGTATGGTTGATCCTCCTTTGAATATCATTTGGCTCAACTTGCACTTCTTGGAGTAATTTCATCACTGGTGTTCCCAAGGAAGATGGGAAAACAACCTCCATTCCATAAAATAATTGATAAGGGCTGGTGCCAATGGATTTATTTGTGGTTAGCCCATCTGCCCACAAGGAATTTACTAGCTTCTTGTTCCAGGTTTTCTTGTTATCCTCCAACAATTTTTTGATGATATTCACTAATCTCTTGTTGGAAGACTCTGTTAGTCTATTTCCTTGGGGATAGTAGGTTGTGGAGTGACCCAGGGTTATATGATACTTATTGTAGAAATCAATCATTCTCTTGGATTTGAAAGTTGTTGCATTGTCTATGATAATTTTGGTGGGGTATCCGAATCTAGATAGAATGTTGGCCTCAAGGAAGCTTATTATGACAATATCAGTGGCCTGTCTTGAGGGTATGGCTTCTATCCATTTGGTAAAGTAATTTACAGCATTCAAGATCCATCTATGTTGGGCAGAGGAAGGGGGATGAATTTCACCAATGAAGTCAAGACCCCATTGTTGAAATGGTGCTTCAGCAGATATTGGCTTCAAAGGTAAGGGCAAAGTTTTTTTCTTTCCTTCAAAAATCTAACATTTATGACACGAGGTTACAAATTTATTTCCATTAGAAAACAGAGTGGGCCTATAAAAACCGGCTCTTAGGATCTTGTCAGCTATGGTTTTCCAGTAAAGATGTCCCCCATAGTCACCTGCATGAAACTCCTGTAATATTTTGTCAGATTCTTCTTTTAATAAATAGTTAAGAAGGATGCCTTCATGATTTTTCTAAAATAAAGCATTGTCAATTATGCACAACTTTAAAGATTTCATTTTTAAGAACCTACTTTTAGTCCTGGATAATTTTGGAGGAGCTTGTAGATTTTGTAGAACATATATAATGTCAACATACCATGGTGAGTCAATAAAGGCCTGACTGATCGGTGGAGTCACCATCTCCTCTTCATTATCCAATTCTGCAATAAAATTTATGTCTAGGGCATGACAGTTCGATTCAGCCATGAGCTTGGCGAAACCTTGGCCTTTGATCAATTTTGTAGGTTTAATTTCTAAGTCATATTCTAATATAGTAGCTATCAATTTCCCTCTCTTCCCATCTGGACCATCCTGTGTTAGGATGTCTTTGACTACAACATTGGGAACATAAGCTATTACATGAGAATATAGGATGTAAACTCTGAAATCTTTAATGGCTTTAACTAGAAAAAAATCTTGCTTTTCCATTATATTGTACTTTAAAGGTGCATTTCAGGGCTTTGTTAAAGAAGGCAATAGGTTTTTCAAAACCCTGATCATTCTTCTGCAGTAGGACTGCAGAAATTGTGTGTTTTGAGGCGAAATAAAATATAATGAAATCCCTATCAAACATTAGACTAATCAGAATTGGTGTTTGTGTGAAGGCTAGTTTAATATCTTCAAAAGACCTCTTAGCCTTAAGTGTCCATTTAATAGTCAAATATTTTTTCAACATGTTATTCAATAATCTAATTAGTTCTGCTAAGTTAAAGATAAATCTTCTCAAAAAGTTTATTTTACCTAAAAAGGCTTGTAGTTCTCTGATGCTCCTAGGATGTGGTATCTGTAAAATGGCTTCGATTCTTGTAGGATCTATTCAAATACCATCTTTAGAGATTATGTGGCCTAACAATTTTCCCTCTTCCAACCCAAATAAAGATTTTTTAGGATTCAGAGAAATTCCATATTTCCTACACTTGGTGAAGACCTGCCTAAGATGATCCAGGTGTGGTTGATCAGATTTAGAGAATATAGTGATATCATCTATGTATATTACAAGGAAGTCATGGATTTCTGTAGCAAAAGATATATCCATAGCTCTTTGAAAAGTGCCCCCTGCATTCTTTAACCCAAAAGGCATCTTCACTTACATGAAAGTGCCCCAAGGAGTGGTGAATGCAGTCTTTGCCTAGTCGTCTAGGTGGACTAAATTCTGGTTATAACCAGAGAACCCATCTTACAATGAGATTCTGGTTGAACCTACTACCCTTTGTAATATGTGATCCATTTTGGGAAGAGGGTAGTTATCCTTGAGTGAAACTTTATTGAGATTCCTAAGGTCAACAAACAGTCTAATTTCACCAATTTTCTTTCTTGTGGGTACCAAATTAGAAACCCAATCAGGGAATTTAATTGGTGCTATGATCTTGGCTTCGTACATTCTTTGATTTCCTTTTCAGTAGAAGGCAATAGAATGGGATTACTCCTTCTAAGCTTCTGTCTAAAAGGTTTTTGGTTTTCTTTTTAGGGGATGGTGTGTTGTATTATGCTGGTGTGATAGGACTTAAGGTCCTCATAACTCCAAGCAAAAACATCTTGAAATTCCTTTAGCAGTTCTATGTATTTCACATTTTCATTAGGAGTTAAAGACTTTGAAAGTTTTATCAATTTAGGATCTTCCTTAGAGCCTATGTTACACTCCTCTATGTCAGACTTTAAGGGTTCCATTTTCGGCTTTCTAGGGACATCATTTGAATCAAACAAGTCCCCAAAGGAGTTAATCCTTTGGGTAAAAAACTATCTTTTAGATTGATGATTTCAGAGTCTTCGTCCATTATCTCATCAATTTCAATTTTCTTTAGGTTTTGAATATTTGATTTTGTAAACTTTATGGGATGGAATTGATGGAAATAATACTGAGAGGGGGGGGTGAATCAGTATTATCTAGTCAATTATTTTCTTTTTCAAACCCAGAACATATACGCTACTTCAGTTAGATAAAACCATGTATATATGCAACTACATATAAGGAAACCCGCGTATACCATACAGGCTTATAATTTAAAATATTCTACAGATGTTGAACATTAATCTGTGCATCAGGATCATATAAACAGTAACGAGGAACAAAAAAGTAGAGCAGAAGACTATCACACACAAGAACACAAGATATAAGGTGGCAACCCAATGTGGGTGAAAACCACCTGCTGCAATATGTCTGTATCTTTTCAATTAGAAACTTCCTTTTACAATGATTCAGTACTGGTGCAGTCCTTTACCAGTACGCAAGCTGCTACCTGTAGAGAGCTACAACCCTCTCTCATTTTCCAGCTTCTCCTGGAAGGGAGCTACAACCCCCTTCGTTCTTGTACTAGTTGAGATACTAGTATGCAGGCTGCTACCTGCAGAAGACTACAAACTTCTCTTCCTTCCAAGGACCACGTTTCATAAATTTTCAGACTAGATCCACAAATAACATCAAGAATTTCTACATCAACCAATCACCTTTTCACCAATCAAAACTCAATCAAAATAAACACTTCTCTGATGACTGTACCCAGATCATAAT
>APFE031507861.1:141861-163576 GCA_000404065.3 Pinus taeda
CTTGATGTTTTATTGTTATTGATGCTGCTATATTGATGATCAATGTAGAGGAGCTTATGTATTGTGTATGTTTTCCGCAATAGTACATGATCAGGATAATCTCTGTTGAATATGTGTTAAATTATTCAAAATTTCTACATTGTGGATTTACTATTGGGGGAAAGGGTTTTCAGTCAAATTGGGGCAATTTGGTTCAATTATGGAGTAGTTTGGGGTTGTTGTGGAGTTCTTTTACTTAATTACTTAATGATTTCAAGCGATTGAGTAATAGGTTTAGGAATGAGACAGGGTTTCTCGGTGTATTTGGATAAATATCTGGAATTTTTGGCTCTGACAGGTCAACTGGTGACTGTGCATGGTTGTAGGCGGTCTATTTGAACTAGAGGGTCGACTGGAAGTTCAGTGGCTTATGCAGATTGGCAGTTGGATGTGGGTTGGCAGTTGAATGTAGTTTGTCACGTGCATGGAGGTCTGGACCAATCTTTCATGATAAAGCAAAAAATAACGAGTTTTTTAGTTTTAATCGCAAAGTCAACCATTGGCAGGCACATGCAGAAAGGTACATTTGGCTTTTAGCAGGAGATGTGACTTTTTTTTGTCTAGGGGGAGGCAGTAAATGGGTTTTGATAGAACCACTTTTGTGGATGGAGTGGTTTCGAGGGAAGGCTGCCCCATGCCACCCACCGGGCACCATGTAGCATCGAGGCCCAAAAGAAAAAAACCCATATCGAGCAGGTAAAGTTTGGGTGATGGAGGCCACCCAAGATGTATAACTGCCATTGGATTAACAGGGAGACGATTGCACGGTGATCGAGGTGGGGAGTTCGCACAAAGGGTAACAGATGGGCCCGACCGATGATTAAGCATGGTGGGTTAGATTAAATGAATAGATTATGGTAGGGTTAGGGAATCGGGGGCATTTTCGTTGGTGGAGGGTCAGATTATTAATTAACCGCAGATCAGTTGATTAATTGTTTTGACAGGGTGAATCGTTTGAACATCAAAAACCAAAGAAGTCAAGAGGGTTTGGTTGGAAAAAATTGGAATTTTCCCCGACGCTCTGCAACTTGAGAAAAACTTGAAGTTGGTGTCAGTTTTGGTTTTAGGGTTTCATGGCGGGTCACGCCATCACGGAGGGAGGCAAGGAGGAAGGAGGGAAAAAGTTCAAAATAATGATGGAAAAGACTGCATAAATAAGAGGAAAGGAAACAGTGGGATGCAATGAGATTCCAAATAAAGAAGAAGAACAACAAGACTCAAGTCTAGAAAGTGAGAAGGGATGCAGTAGCAATAAAATGCCTCAAATGAAAACTATGGAAGCATGCAAGCCTAAATTGAGCGTCATCCCTAGGGTCATATTAAGTGATCCAGTGATTCGAGCGCATAGGGACTGTATGAGATAACATGCGCTCATCTGCAAGTTTATGGGAATATGGCCAATGGAGAGAGCTTTACACATCTAGATCATGAGCCATTAGAAGCCCAAAGGAGAGATACATTTGCATCTAGGTTCAAAGGGCTTCTTCACGATAGTGTTTGCGAGCCTAAAGGACAAGGATAGAGTGTTTGAAGAGGGACCGTACTTCTATGTTGTACCAAGAATTTACATGCGGCCATGGACAATGAACTTTGTCTCGGAACAGGAAACATTCATATTTATACTGGTTTGGATCAGACTGTACTCACTACCTCTGGACTACTGGCAACCAGAGTCACTGAAAATCATAGGCAACACGCTAGGGAACTGGGGAAGAACAAAGGGGTGGACTCACTGCCTAAAGAAGATTATGATCGAGTCCAACAACTCTATCTGTGGAGGGCACAATCAAAGGGAACTAGAGTCAAAAGAGACCACGAGAGCCAAGAACAGAGTGGGGTCAAAGTGATGGAGAACCCGCTGACATCATCTCCAAAAATCTCAGGAAGGAAAAGACAGGATGAGCTGCTAACGGAATGTGGGAAACTAATGATTAACTCAAGTAAGATGAAAGATCTTACCAACTACTCTTTTACTAACCTTTCTTAATGAAGCCCCCAACTTGGAATATTAGAGGGTTAGGGAGTAGAAGAAAACAAAGAAATCTCAGCAATAGATTAAAAGAGGCAAAACCAGACATGGTATTTATTCAAGAAACAAAATGCTAAATGGAAAAAATAAGAGAAATCCATAATAAATGGTTAAATAAGTATGATTATTTAGAGGTGAAAGCCATTAACTCTGCCGGAGGGATTCTCACGTTATGGGATCCACAGAAGCTGGGAATACTAGATGCTAAAGCGTCCAGGAACTATCTTTCTCTAGTGTGCCAACCTATAGGGGACAAGGAGACCTACATGATAACTAATGTGTATGGTCCTCAACCACATGCAGAGAAACTTAAACTTCTTAACTCCTTGGAAGGTCCCAGAGCACGTTATCCCAACATACCCTGGATACTAGCAGGTCATTTCAACATGATAAGATCTCTCTCAAAGAAAAAAGGAGGTACTAGACAGCTGGGTAGAGACTCTTAAGCCTTCCAAGATTTCCTCATGAACACGGGACTAGTGGACACTGAAACTACAAATGGGACATTCACTTGGAAAGCAAAAGAGATGGAGTTTCCCAAGTGGCATCAAAACTGGATAGGTTTATCATCTTTGAGGATCTTATCCTCATAGGAACAACCATATCAGTGTCCATTCTGCTCTTTGGTGGCTCGGATCATTGGCCTATACAGCTAGAAGCTTCCTTTATGGGCACACCGAGGAATAGGCCTTTTATATTCGAAAATGCTTGGCTCTCTAACCCCAACTTCACCAAAAACATTACCAATTGGTGGAAGGAGGATTTGAACATCCAAGGTACTAAGATGTACATGCTCCAGTAGAGACTAAAATACATTAAATCCAAACTCAAGGATTGGAACAAAAACGAATTTGGTGATATCATCAAGACCGGAATGAGTACGGAACAGAAGCTCTAGGAGGTCAATATGATCAATATCACAACAGGCTTCAATGAGGAAAGACAAAAATTGACCGATTCTCTACAGGAAGAATGGGAGAAACGTTGTCTACAAGAGGAAAATTTTTTGAGACAAAAATCCCAGATCCAGTGGATCAAAGAGGGAGAAAGGAACACTAAGTTCTTTCACAAATCTGCTATGGCTCACAGGGCACATAACAGAATCAACAAGCTAAAGGCTCTCAAGGTTCTGAACTTGTCACTCACAAGGACATGGAGTCAACTCTAGTACAACACTTCTCGGACATTGCAAAGGAGCCAATGGAAGACAGATCCAGGTTCATTGCGAAGATCACTCAGTACATTCCTAGGTTGATCACCTATGAGGACAACCACAATCTCAATAGGCCAGTCTCAAAAGAATAGGTTAGGGAGGTGATCAAGGAAATGCAAAATGGAAAAGCACCAGGACTAGATGGCTTCAATGTCAATTTCTTCAAAACCTGCTGGGATACAGTCAAACAGGACATACTCGAGGTAGTTGAAGACTCAAGGCAACACAAAAAGGTTCTAAAAGCACTAAACACAACCTTTATAGCTTTAATCCACAAAAAGGAAAACGTTGTCACCCCAGATGGGTTTAGACCCATAGCCTTATGTAATGTGGTTTGCAAAATCATCTCCAAAGTGATAGCCAATAAACTCAAGCCACTGCTACCTTTGCTCATATCTAAGGAGAAAACAGGCTATGTGGAGGGAAGGCGGATTCTTAACAACATTATCCAAGCCCATGAGATGGTACACTCTCTCAAGCACAGCAAGCAAGCAGGTATGATCATCCAATTAGACCTTGCAAAGGCATATAACAAACTCAGCTGGTCTTACATCAGAGCCATTCTTAAAGCCTATGGCTTTAACCAAGACTGGATAAGATGGGTTATGGCTTTAGTCACCTCGACCAGTTTCTCCATTCTACTTAATGGAGCTCCCTCCAATACTTTTACACCTTCTAAGGGACTCAGACAAGGTGATACGCTCTCTCCCTTCCTCTTTTTACTCATGATGGAAGGGCTTGGTAGAGAAATCAAATGCTAAAGGTAGAATTTAGGGAATCAAGCTCACCCCGGATGGAGAGGCCAACACTCATCAACAATTTGTGGATGACACAATGCTGCAGGGTATACCCATAGTTAGGGAGGCAAAATCAATCAAAGATATCTTAAACGACTTCACTATGGTAGGAGGCACAAAGGTAATCCAAAGCAAGTCCAAGGTTTTTTCTTTAACACTAATATTGCAATAGAGAGAAATATCACCATAATTCTGGGTTTTCAAAGGGAACAATTACCTTCCAAATATCTAGACGTTCCTCTTACTAACAAACCCCTATGTAAGCATATATGGGAACCAATTTTAAACAAGCTTCAAGACAAAATCAACAATTGGACATACAAAGCTTTAAACTTTACAGGGCATCTGGTGCTCACCAAGGAGTATTATAGGCCATTCCCACTTTTATGTTTGCATCTATCCTGGCTCCTTAGGGCATAAAGTAGCAAATAAGAAACATTCAAAGGAATTTTCTGTGGGGCAGAGGGGAAAAGAAAAATAAGTGAGCTCTAGTTTCCTGGGACAAGCTCTGCAAACCCAAAAGCCATGGTGGTTTGGGTCTGGAAGATCCAGAGACTCTGAGTCAGGCTTCGGGAGCCAAGTTGTGGTGACGATGGATCAAGGAGTCGAGAGCACCATGGGCCAAGCTTTGGACTCAAATGTATGCCAAGCACTGGTAGGAACAAGATCACATTAGAATGACAGGACAAATTAGGGGCTCATACATCTGGAACCTTGCATGGGAGAACAAAAGCATTGTTTAGAAGCATTGTTTTTGGGAAATTAGAGCTGGTGACCGGGCTCACTTCTGGGAGGACCACTGGCAACAGGAACCCATCCTGAATAGGAATGAACTGGCAGACCTTGAAAGGGACACAAACAACAAAGGTATCTTATTAGTAAAAGACTTTTGGAATCAAGGGAGGAACAAGGATAAATGGAGGAAATGGAAGAATCTAAATTACAATGAAGAAAGCCCTTTGAAGGGCATGGCAGAGGCTCTTGCTAAGGACGTAGAGCAAAGAAGGATTCTGGTTTCCTATTCTCTTGACGAATTAAGATGGGGCAAGAACAATGAAGGTAACTACAATCTCAAATAGGCTAAACAAGCAATCACTGGATTCAACTTGGTAAAAGCTGAGAAAGTCTGGCAGGAGCTATGGCAGACCTCTCATTGGATGAAAATAAAATTATTTATCTCACTTGTTCATCAAAGGAAAATCCTAACTTGGGAAAACCTTATGAAGAAAGGTTTCATTGGCCCCTCTAAATGTCAACTTTGTGGCTTGTAGGAGGAAACGATTGAACACCTGCTTAATCTGTGTTCCTTTTCTGCCAAAATTTAGGATTGGGTGGCCTCAAGCTTCAGATAGACCAACAGGGAAAGGCTCATCATGTCCAATACATTATCAAAATGGGGGAAAAACTTCTCAAAAAATGAAATCATCAAAAAAGCCAGGATGCTAACCCCAGCCTTTGTCATCTGGAATATTTGGAAAGAAAGAAACAGAAGAATCTTCAAAAACAAAGCCAGAGAACCCCAGCTTATCATCAATCAGATTTTGAAACAGCTCAAGGAAATAGTCAGAGGCATTCTGAGAAAGAAACCAATGAATCCTCCTCTGCTTCAGGAGATACAAATTCTTATTAATCTGGATCTTCAAGCCATAAACCCTTAGGGTGTTAAGAAGGATCTGAGAACCTTAAACACAGGGGAGAGGGGTTGGCAGCCCGCTCCTCAGGGCTTTTTCAAAGTCAATATTGATGGAGCCTCCAAGGGCGACCCCGGGGAAGCTAGCTATGGTGGAACCATCAGGGATACTGAGGGACATATAAAATACCTCTTCCATGGACACCTGGAAAAGGGCACCAACAACATGGCGGAACTTCTAGCATTAGATCAATGTATGGAGATCCTAGTGGAGGCAAACCCATAGAATTTCATAATCGAAGTTGACTCGGAATTGGTTGTCAAAGCTGCCAAGAAGATTCAAAATGGAACCTCACTAGACAAATTGTCAAAGCACTGAAGGCTGTTGCAGGTGTTCCACTGCATCCAATTACACTTACAAATCCTTAAAACAATAAGATTTGTTCACGTTAGAAGAAAGGAAAACATGCTTGCAAACAGGCTGGCCAATGAAGGGGTGGTCAGCAAGGACAGGGATTCTCGGCATCCATGAGAGTTTCTTCCTGCCGGGCAACTAAGGGAGGATTGTTCCACTCTAGCAAATGTAGACTGGGATTCATGGTTGAACAGTGTTGATACTGGAAACAGAGATGGGCAGGACAATGCCCAATTTGTCGTCGGCCTCTGTTCATAAACTCTCGTCTCTTTTCCCTGGGAATTAGAATGACAGAGGAAGGTTTCAAGGTGAACGATAACACAGATTGGATGGTTGAGACTCCCTTGGCTCAGCAAGTTTTTGTTAGCAACTCCCGAGGGCTAGCTCAGAAAGGAAGAAGGCAGAAAGATTGGCAGGCTCGGATGGATGGTCTCCACCTAGCGATACCACGGATGCAAAACCACAAGTGGTATTTTGCGTAATGGAAGAACCAAGCGATTCCATTCAAGATATGACACGTGGCGTAGAGATGAGAGAGAAAACCACTCTCATCACGCGGTTAACCTCTATGCATCTCGTCCGTGCGATATCTCTGTGGGGCATTGGATAGGGGCATTTCTTTCAACGGTTGAGATCAATCATGCTATTCACTTAAAGGTTTAGGACCCGACTTATTCAGGTGGACCCCATCTTGATAATATTATGGTCAGGTCCACCAGGAGCCACGTGGCCTTGGTGGGACCATCTGGAGGCCCAACACCCCACAAGACCATGTTCATAGATCGTATATGCCTAATGGATTTCTAAGCAGCACCAAGGTGGGTTCCACAAAACCCAAAAACCACAAGTGGTTTATCGTGCAAGACACATGTGTATTAGGTTTTGGAGCTATTGCACGCGATTCCATACAGAAGGCAACATGTGGCAAGGAGAGGTGGTGGAAAACCACTCTCATCACGCGGTTAACCCCCTTGCTTCTTGTCTGCGCGATATCTAGGATGGTCATCAGATTGGGACTCTAATTTCAACGGCTTGGATTGATCGATCTTATTGGTTATTGGCAAATAGTTTGGGGCTTGGTCTAATAGACGTTATGTGGTTCTTGCTGGTTATCTAAGGGCTTTGTCCCTATTTTTTTTAGGATCTACTGTTGTTGCAGGAGGGTCGTTTTATGGTCTTGACTTGTCTGGCAACTGTTAGCCGTGTTTATTGGCTGTGTCGCCCTATTGTCTGGGGCTCTATGTAAATTATGTAATTTATTCTGATTCATAGAAGGTTCGTCTCTTACTTATAAAAAAAAAAATTCTTTTGAGGGGTGGTTTTTTATAAAGTTTATGTTTCAAACTCTTCGAGGCGGGGTATTAATACATAGGGATTTATTTATAACTATATGGGAAGTTGTATTTCTTTTTGGGAATTAATATATATAAAGTTAGAAATTAATATGGAAATGAAATAGCGCTAAAGTGTAATGTATTTCATTTTTCCATTGTCATAACACATTATACTTACGCTTAAAGTATTTTTAGGTTTTTTGAGACAAGGGGTCTTTTCATGGGGGATGATCACTTCTTCTCAGATAATAAGGTTTTATCCTTAGAAAAAGGGGTTTATTAGAGGAAAATGATTTTTCCTTAGGAAAATGGTGTTTTTTCTTAGGAAAAGGGATTTGTTTGGGACTATGAGTGAATTGAAGGGGGTGAATGTTCATGAGGGGACTTTTAGTACTTAGGACCTATAAGTCATTGGACCAAGGGTCCGGTCCCTTCAAAAATAAAAAATAAATGCTGTGAGCCCCTTTGACTTAAGATTTTGGTTACTTAAGACTTTTTGTTGGAAATTAGTTAAGTGAAAAATGTAATGAGTAAGGGAAGTTAATCATTTGATCTTGTGAACTTGATACATGCCCAATTTTCATCCATACTTAGAACTTTGATGATGAATGTGATTAATATGCTTTTATCTAACAATCATCACAATTCTACGACCTTTCTTCTACTTACCTCACCTACTCATCCTACCATTTTTCTTCTCTTTATTAGGGTGCACTTAAGCTGGAAAACCCTTATCAAAACATTTTCTTTCTTTTACAATAGTACTCTATCTAAGTCTAACCTTATTACATCCAAGGGCTTAGATTAAACAGTTGAGCTCCTTTTATTCACTCTACCTAATCTAATTATCTGCCAAGATTAAACGTTTGGTCAGATTTTATTCTCTATCTCTAAGCATAAAACTGAGAACATGAAATAGCCAAGTTTAAACATTTCGACTATTCATGGATTGTGGCAAAGATAACAAGCTGCACACAATCAATTATTTTGCATAACAAAGTAAATAATAGTGGAATTTTGACTTGCACACTTTCATGGTATTTCTTTTCTTGGGGTTCATTTTTTCATCTTTTTTTACCTTTTTTATTTTTTATTTTTTTGTCCTTTGATTTATCTTTTAGGACATACCCTCTTTACATTTTAAAATTTTTTTGAATATGGAAAACATTTGAAGAAAGAAAAGGTATGCACATATTATAGGTTTAAACTCAGCCATTCAAAAATTATGACTCCTATTGGTATAGGAACCTAACACTTGGGTCAGCATGTTTTAGGTCAAAGTCCCCATTGAGGACTTCTAGGATTTATTCTGGGTCTATAGAATTATTGTACATTTAAATATACCCTTCTTGGGTTTTTGAATCGTGTAAAAAGGTTTAGTGTTGAGTCAAATATGAATTATGGAACCTCCACACCATGTCGGCTTGAGAGAAGATCAAGTCGACTTAAGGACCCATTTGACTCCACAAGAAGCTTATAAAAGGAAGGACTACAAATTCATTTGGTGCATCACTTCTCATTCCCTCTCTTCTGGGCAGAAGTGTGAAATATGTTTGTCGGGGAGAAGTACGAAGTAGGAGACTGGAAAATTCCACTGCTGGGAAGCCAAAGTGAATGCGAGTTTGGGGGAGTCTAAGGAGTCAAAGAAAATCAAATTTTGTTGGTGGTCTCTCTTTATTTCATGTTCTTGATTTGGAGAATAAGTCTCCCAAGTTGGACTGCTTCCAAAATCCGTGAGCTGCCACAAGTTGCTGGAAAGAGATCAATATTTTGGAGGTTGACTTGGTGTGGAGGGAAGGTTTGGTTAAGGTCTAGGATGGAGAGTATCAAAGAATACTATTGAAAGTAATAATTACTTTCACTGGGTTTTCCCCTTGATGGCATGTGCCTACATCTTGTGCTCACTATTTTACGTGTTGTTACTTTGTGTAATTACATGATGAACTAAAGAAACAAGATATAAAGAATCGTAATAGCAAGTAACATCACAAGTAACTGTTAATATCGAGAAAAAAATTACTTCCTTTCTAATTTTCCAACATGGTTTTAGAGCTTTGGTGACGAAAGAAGAAAAAGGTAGATCCATTGAAAGGCACTATCTTAGGGAAGGATTCTATTACTAACTCTATCAATGGTGAGAACAAGCTTGAAGGAGCATATAACTTTAGATCCTGGAAGAAGAGGATTGACCTAATCCTCAATAAGCTCAAGCTATTAGATCTAGTAAAAGGAAATGTAAAGAAGCCTACAGAAGAAGCCAGTGATACCGGCAAAGTGAAATTGAGGGATCTAGAATTGGTGGCTATGACTATAATGGTAGAAGGGATAAAAGACAATCTTGTCCCATTCATAGCTAACATCGATCATGCTTAGAAGATGTATGAAGCCTTGTCGAAGTTGTTCACTATTAAGAACATTGTTCAAGTAGCAAGTTTGAAGAATGAGATGAGGACTATCAAGATGACTAAATATGATACTGTGGAAACCTTTATGTGAATATATCTAGACTTGGGCATGATCTCGTGGCCATTAATGAGATTGTTCTGGAAAAAGATAAGTAGCTCATGTATTTTCATTTTTGGGCTCATGCATTCATTTAGTTTTTATTATGTTAGATACTAATTACCATTCTCCCTCTATTGTCTTGATTAGGGAAAACAACCGTAAGAAGAAGGATCTCTCAAGACAAGGTTAGTCAAGGAACAAAAGGAAAACATCTGCAAGAAGGAGGATATATCAAGACAAGGTAAAACATCTGTAGGAAGGAGGATCTCTCAAGAGAAGGTTAGTCAAGAAACAAAGGTGTGTTTTGAATTCATTAAGTGAAAATATTATTCATTTGACGATCTATTACTAAACTTGTTGTGACTAGCAACATTGAATCCTAGTGATTCTTGTTTGGGTGATTCATCTCTTGATAAATCTACCCACCCCACTCTTATATGATTTGGTAGAACCCTAGACAAGTTCTGGAAACCATAACTGAAGGGTATGTTGTTGTGAATGTCTGAAACCCTAAACTAATTAGGGATATTGTGAAATGTTATTTGAAGTCTTTATTGATTATTTCATGTTTGGGATTTTGATATGATCGGGAAATCCTAACTTGTTAGGATGGAATGATAAGATCTAAAATTCCTACAACCTTTGAAGTTTTGGTAATATAGGGTTTGTTATGTTTCTACATTGGAACCCTAGCTCATTAGGGTTTGGTGGAATGTGTGTTCTACATAATTGGAACTCTAGCTCATTGGAACTTGGTGGAATGTGTGCTCTACATTGAAACCATAGATTATTAGGGTTTGGTGGAATGTGTGAGCAAGAACCTTATATTATCTTAGAATTGATTTACTTGGTATGTGTGTGCTTCTCTGATCAAACCTTAGTATAATCAATATGTTTGTGTGTCTATCTCTTATTGATATTTGTGAAGTTGGGTTTGATTATCTCATGATA
This sequence comes from Pinus taeda, assembly GCA_000404065.3. Taxonomy (NCBI): domain Eukaryota; kingdom Viridiplantae; phylum Streptophyta; class Pinopsida; order Pinales; family Pinaceae; genus Pinus; species Pinus taeda. Next base: position 152,775 of record APFE031507861.1, read on the forward strand.
TGAAATGTATTTGAATGGTGATGAAATCTATGAATATATAAAGATGTGTCCTCTTGGTTGAATCCCTAGATTGGTCATATGTATGAACAGTGTTGGACATATGATATGATTATGTATGGTTATGATTTCCTAGATATGTGTTGACCTAGTCATTGATGGTCATAAGTGTTAGGATTCAATGAGATTCCTTGTCTGAGATTATAGGATGTTGATGTTTGAAAATCTAGGGTGTTATAGCTAAACCCTAGTGAAGTTAAAAGTTTTTTAGTATGTGTGACATTACAATCTGAAATTTATTAGATGATTGTTGGAAAATGAAAATATAGGGTATGGCAGTTAAACCCTAGTAGTGACATTATCTAGTGTGAAATATAATAATATGAGATTTATGCATGTAATGATTGTTGAGACTGGAAATCTAAGGTTTTGGAATTAAACCTTAGTCAAAGTAAAATCTATGGAATATGGTTATTTGACATTGATATAATATTGTTGTATTTGAAAATGTAATTCTAGGGTTCTGGAGTTGAACCTTAGTCGAAGTAGAAATCCTTGATGAATGTTGACTATATGATAATTTGAGATTTGTGAAGAAATTGTTGAAATTTGAATTTTTCGGTTGAGTATGATGATTTCTTGGAAATCTAAGGTTTGCAACTAACTTTAGTAGTAGTTGTTCATGTTAGTTACTGATTGATGGTTGATTAAAAATCTATGGGTTTGGAACTAACCCTAGTGGAAGATAGTCAGGTTAATGACTAAGCTATTATTGACTTTGATTGGTTCTTTTGTATGAAATCTAGGATTTGTATGAATCCCTAGTGAGAAGTCTAACACATGTATTTTGGAAGGTTGTTAGATGATTTGTAGATCCATATTTGTGTGAACGGTTTCTAGGGTTTGCTATATGTTGTAGTAAGTTATGTCATACCTTTGGAAGACATATTGAAACCCTAGATGGAATGAGTATTGTTATGAAGTAGTCTAGGGTGTATGACAAAGTCCCTAGCAAGATGTTGAATATATATGTCTCTTGTTTTTAAGTCTAGGTATTTGATATATATATATAGATATATATATGAAATGCTTCCATGATTCTTATATGGCTAAAATCATGCTTCTATAGTTTTGGTTGTACTTATTATCTAAGCTATGCAGGTATACAATATTTGACATGTTGAATATGCTTGATGTGACAGGCAAGTTGTGCAGGTACATAGTCTTCAACTTGGTGAAGATGCTCGATGTGATAAGCAAGATGTGAAGGTACACAATCTTAAACTTGGTGAATATGCTCGATGTGACAAGCAAGTTGTGCTGGTACACAATATTCAACTTGGTGAATATGTTCATTGATGTGATAAGCATGATGAAGATGATAATAACTCTGATGAAATGGTTGGAAGTCATGAAATATTCTCTGATGTCAAAAAGGAAGAAGATGATCTCCGAGAGGAAGCATGAATAGAAGAAATCTCCCTAACATTAAGAGGGAGTCTGGATAAAGAGGTGCTTCTTGGTTGAGAGGGAGTGACATTATGGTTCTTTGCTTCATGTGTCATGCACTAGACCAGAACTAATAGTCGTAAGTCTGAGTGAACACCATGAGCAGGATAAGGAAATTGGAAAATTCATTTTCAAGTGTTTGTGAAAGAAGAAAAGCAAGATTCGATTGAAGAAGATGTTGTTGCATATGAAATAGGAATAAAAATGTATGATTAAGGAATATTCTGTCAAAGATTCAATTACTAGTCCTATTGTGAAGAATTGAGAAGCAACAATTGTTTCCTGGAAGACCCCAGAGGTTTATATTTACATACTTGTGAAAGTATGTTATTGGTTGGGGTTGTGTTTTTGTGAATCTCTCAAAGGAAAACATTTTGGTTACCAATCAATTTGATTGGGAGAGATTGGTTATTCTTGTTCTGTTATATCAAAGGGTGTTGAGGCTATGCGAGTGAAAAATTCCCCAGGGAGACATATGGATGACACTTTGTGTTGATGTCTGAGTCCCCAAAGTTGGAAAGGTGGCATTGGTCATTGACCTTTAACACGTACCTGGATTTTTGGGTTGGTGGTTAGAAAGTAAGCCTAATGGTACCTAGAGGGGTTGAAAACTTGAGTCCACCTTAGTCCCACTTGGATAGATTTCCATGGTCAAGAATCTAGTCCATGGAATTGCGATGCCTAAATTTTTGAGTGACTGGTTGGATAGATTACCCTAGTCAGGAATCTAGTCCATGGCATTGCGGTGCCTAAATTGTTGGGTGATTGGTTGGATAGATTTTCCTAGTCAGGAATCTAGTCCATGGCATTGTTATGCCTAAAGTACTTCAAGGTTCATATAGTTTGAGATCCTCCATTATATATGTACATTACGAATACCTACCTAGTTAAGAGGGAGTGTTGGAAAAATTAACTATGTTTGGTCTTTATAATGTACTTGAGTCATTATGTAATGTACTTGTCAAAATAATAAAGAAAAAAATCATTATTATTGTTATGACTTATTAAAGCATGGGTTTTATGCTTGGATCACCATGTTTTAGGTAAAATTCCCCATTGAGGACTTCTAGGATTTATTATGAGTCGATAGAACTATTGTACATTTAAATAGACCCTTATTGGACTTTTGAATCATGTAAAAAGGTTTAGTATTGAGTCAAATATGAATTATGGAACCTCCACACTATGTCAGCCTAAGAGAAGATAAAGTCGGGCTGTGGACCCATTCGACCCCACAAGAAGCCTATCAAAGGAAGGACTGTGAATTCATTTGGTGCATCACTTCTCATTCTCTCTCTTCTGGGAAGAAGTGCGAAAATCTGTTTGTTGGGCATAAGTGCAAAGTAGGAGGCTGGGAAATTCTGTTATCCGGAAGCCGAAGTGAATGTGAGTTTAAGAGAGTCAAAAAAGTCAAGAAAAATAAAATATTTTTTGTTGGTCTCTCTCTATTTCGTGTTCTAAATTGGGAGAACGAAGTCTCCCAAGTTGGACTGCTGTCAGAATCCATGAATTATCGCAAGTTGCTGCATAGTTGAAGTTGATGGAAAGAGATCAATATTTTGGAGGCTAACTTGGTGTGGAGGAAGGTCTAGTCTAGGTCTAGGGTGAAGAGCCTCAAAGAATACTATTGAAAGGAATAACTACTTTGACTGGGTTTTACCTGTGAGGGGTATTTTTCCCTAGCATGTGCCTACATCTTGTGTTCATTGTTGTATTTGTTGTTGCCTTGTGTAATTACTTGACGAAGTAAAGAAAGAAGATATAAAGAATCATAATAGAAAGTAACATCACAAGTAATTATCAAGATCGAGAAAATATTTATTGCCTTTCTGATTTTCCAACAATCACCATCACCACCATTGAAAGACGAAGGATTCTCTAGTTTTTCTACATTCTCTTGAGAAACTACTAACTCTTCGAGGGTGGCGAGAACCAAAAATTTAACTATTGAAACCACTATCCCAGCGGGGGTGATTGGGTTCTTCTTTGGAAAATATGGAATATTATGTACTCGGGTTATCAATCCAATAGCTCTTGCAAAATTACGGGTGATAAGACGAATGGCCTAAATCTGGTTGTAAGGTATCTCACAAGTTTTTCTAATACTAGTAGGGGATGTGCCGGGAATATTGTTGCCTCAACTAGAAGAAGTAGGATTTAGGTGGGTGAGGTTATCAGCCATAAAAATTTGGCTACCCTCCTATCACCAGAAATGTTGATGGTGATGGACCTACCAACATTCAAGGGTCTCCCCCGATATATGGTCCCAATTATACCTCACACCATTTGGGGTAGGAGCCCCATCTGGAATATGGCCCGATTGCTAGTTTCTTAAACGTTTTCCTTGGCTCTGACTATCAACAAGAGAGAGGAATGCAAATGCGCCTTCAAAAAGCGAGTGTGCTTGGTGAGTGTACAATTGTAAGTGCGTCAAGATTCTTCTACTATGGAGGGAGAAAATAAAGTGAGCCTCTAACAAAGAGGTAATAGTACCACCCTAGTAGAGACACATGCAACCAAGAAGGATCCACCTAACATCCAGCAGAATATTCCACAAATATGCGACGGTCATTACAACCAATCAACAAGAGAGATCTATCTAATATCCAGTGAAATAGTCCTCAAGGATGTGGCAACAATAGTAACTATTACAACACGTTCTCAATATGGTAAGTACTAAAATAAATAAAATAGTTCAACTACTTTAGCACAGATGAAATTAAACATGAATTACAAACATCCACATAATAGTCTTACAAATATTCATAATCCATGCATGAAGAAAATGCTGGACGTGAGGCTTCTGATATTAAGTAAAAGTTCGAATACACATGTATACAATGAACACCACTAGCTCCAATAGTGGAGGATTAGAGCCTCTCCTTACTTCCCAAAAGAACTAGATTGTCTCTCTAATGCCTTGCAAGAGGAGCCAAGGTGAAAATTCCTTTGCTCACACAATGAGGGTGTATATATAACTAATGAGGTGATGCTTCACCTTCCTTATGACTCTTTGACTACCCTCATGATTGTTTGACTTCCTATGACTTCTCGACTGTACATGACTCTTCATATTCTGAATGTATTCTTTGGGCTTCCACTTTATAATACATTTTGAATAAGTGATTATTTACTCCACAATAATGATGTGGCATATGATGACTCATGACATGGAACTGCTAACATGGACTGTATGCTGACATGGAAATGTCAAGCCATTCTTGTTGTTTTTCCTTGGTATATGTCTTCTTGAGCATGCTCTTCTATCCACCTACTTATGGATTAAAGGTAATTAGCCTTCAATGGTATCAAGTCTTGAGTTGTGGTCGAAAATTGGTCTACCTTTTCTTTCGCTTGAGTGATCAACTTGCATAATCAACTACACAGGTGTCTTTTAGCATGTTTCTCTTCTCCATCTCCTTATTCATCATCCTATCATGGTATGATAGAGTACCTCTAGTCTAAGATGGTACATGTTGATCAACTGATTGAGCTAGAACTAGGTTCCAGGTTGAAAGAGAGGCTCAGTGACTACGCAATTTTGTAGCTCAATTAGTCATGGGTGAAGCTTGAGCCTTAAGACTTTGTAATGCATAGTTCAGGTCGGACCGAGGAAGGAAACTGCATAGTTTTGGAGGTCAGTGTGACACGTTGAGGGGATGGGCACTGGTTCAGCCTATTTTGTCGTTTTAGAAGGCAAAGGAGGTTGGTAACTGCACAATTGTGTAGATTAGGAGCTCAAGGGTTGAGCTTGAGCTCAGAGACTACACAATGTGTAGTTAAGGCTAGGCTGGAGGGATGGATTACACAATTTTGGGGGCCAAGCTCTGGGCTTAAGCACTAGAACTACGCAGTGCGCAGTCCCGAGAGGTAGGAATTGTGCATTGCGCAGTGTCAAGGGGTAAGGTTGCAGCTTGAGTGTTGGAACTGCACAATACGTGATTGGGGAAGGCCGGATGAGGATACGTTGTTGGGAAATTTCTTAAAATTGGTTGTGTAGGATTAGTGGACGGATGTGATTAGTGACATGCCTTGACTGTGACCACATACTTAGAACACTTGACACAAAAACAACATAGATCATTTGTGACATGTGAACCACACATTACCTTAGTGTGACAACTTTGCGATGGCTTCTGACAACTATCACACCAAAGATACACTTTGCGACGACCGTGACAACACTTGTGCGACAGTACTTAAAACTTTGGGAATAAGTGTGACGAATATTTACATGGTTAAATCAACTCATTCGCACAAAGATAACCCCTTGAAACCACCAAAACAAGCTTATACACATTATGCGACAACTAACATGTGAAAAGACAACATTTTACTTTTCTTGCAAAAGGGACCAAAAAACTTAAAGAAAAACACATGGAACGGACAATGTTTGTGACGACAATATGCAATACCAAGGTAGGCTCCAAAATTTGGTGCAGGTAAAAATTTTAGAAGATGTTGTAGCAGCGGAAACAACTTCTAATGACATTAAAATAGCTAACATTGTTTCAAACATTTAGATTATTACATGGATCGGATTCTTTCATATTGAGTACATTGATAATTGATAATGCTCATAAATAATTAATAGCTCAAGGCGATACTTCGTTTATATTCCAATTTTACAAAATAGATTTGTAACTTTGGATGTTTTATCTTTTCCCTTTACTTGATTTTAATGCCATATGCTTACACAATTAAACTTTTTTTTAATGGAAGTTTTTATTTAGACACGGCATCTTATGCATTTTACTCATCCTATATATTGTTTTTTTTCGGATTTTTTTTTGCAGCATGAAATAGATGGCTTGGATTCAAAAGTCAATTAAAAAGATAACGCTTATTATATATATATATATATATTTTTAAACTAATTATAATTAGTTATTTCTGTATTTAGTGATATTAAATTTTACTATTCATTATTTATTATAATATTAATTTGAATTTCTTTTATCTAATGTAAATAGAAATTATATATTGTAATATTAGTTTGCAATTTTTTATCTAATATAAATAAAAATAAAAGTATAGTCTAACTAAAAATAAAAGTATAGTCTAACTATTCTATATTTTAACCTTTTGTTTTAGAATTTTTTTAAAGTTACAATTTTCAATGTTTAAATTGCATTTTTGAATGCATAAATAGATGTATTGTCTGAAAAAAAAATCTGCATACATTTGAATTTTACAAACTACACAACTCAAACTAATTTAATTGAAAAAATAAAAAACACTAAATAAAAATGTTAGACTACAAATAATTTTTATTTTTTTTGTAATCTTGATATATCTTTCCATTTTCATTAATATAAAATCAAGTTACAATGACATATGAATAGTTAGGTGGCCTCAGCTTTCCCTGACTGTTGGCCACCTAACAATGTGATATGCCATCCAGTGGCAAAAAATAATTAGTCTTTCTAGCCAAGCTATATAAGTTTGTATGCCTATGCCTTCCTAAATATTAATTGCCTATAAACATAAGAAACAACATTTTGAAAATTAAAATCTTTTTGCATACATAATAAAACAAAAAACTAAGAAACTAGCTAGCAGGCTACTCTTCTCCCTCTGTAGACGCAAACTCTATCAAAGTTGAGTCCTTGGCATTGGAACCCAGAAGCTCTGTCTGTGGGAGAATGCAAGGGTTGTTATCTTCAATTTGGTGGAGCAGCCATCTTGTTCTTGCACCTAAAAATGAAGCTTCTGGAAGTCCTGTTTATAGTTAGGAAATTCTTGCATCGTTGTTGCCATGCTCACTAAGATTTGTTCCAAGGCCTTTCCCAAGATACTCTTCATGGACTAGTACAGGTACAAGTTCTTCCTAAACTAAGTAACACAACCATGGGTGTACACTGGATCATACGCCATAGCCCACCAATCCTCCATCTTAATGTCCTTTGAACCAGCCTATCGATTCAAATTGGCTTCCCATTCATCAATTAACTCTTGGATTTCCTCACTTGTTCCTTCATGATATGTTGTGGTTGCGTTGTTTATGATACTGGCGATTGGTTTGCGACCTCGTGCTTTTCCCCCATAGGAGTTGGGCTGCTCTTCCTTCTTTATCACCTTGGTTTTCTTACCGTGACCTCTAATAGTCAATGTCCAAGCCATTGCCACAAACTTACAATGTGTAGTGGAGAGAAGGGTGTTGAGTATGGAGCATGATTGTTTAGAGGTCTTTATTTCAGCCGGATGTATACCCCAGGAAGTTTGTACACCCCTCCACGCGGGGGGTGCGGGGGGGCCAATCCTCTCCGGTTGGGGGGTCCGGGGGCCAGTGGTCCCCCGACGGGGGTTCTTGGGCAGCGCCCCCGAAGCCAAAAATAGATGTAAAATTGCCTTGTAAAAGTATAGTAATTTCTAGTCAATCTAGGCCATTCATTAGGCGGATGATCTGATGGTAGAACTTATGTTTAGTTTAGGGTCTTTTTCCCTCTAAGGCAACCCCTCTCTTTGTATGAGGGCATTGTATTTGAGGCTATGTAATAGATGTGTCTTCTCCGAGCAACAAGCAGAGAGGTGAGACTATGAGAGAAAACAGAGGATATTACAGCGGATCTGCTGTAGGTTGTGTCTATTCATTTTGCTAGATAATAGAAAGGAAGGACTGGCTGTTCGGGTGGACGTAGCCCAAACTGGGTGAACCACGTATCTCTGTGTCTCTCTTGTTTTATGCATTTTTTGTGTTTATATTTCTGCAATATTTTATGTGTTCCATTGCTCTATAATATTTAATTTTCTAACAACTGGTATCAGAGCCAAAGGTCTATTTGGCTTAAAAACTCGCAGGAAAGAAGGGTTCCTTGTTCGAGTGGGAGAAATGGTGAAATATGGTAAGTTTAGGGTCGAGAAATTTAATGGCCAAAACTTCTCGCTGTGGAAGATGCTGATGGAAGATTATCTATATTAAAAAGATCTATACCTACCATTGGGCGGAAAAACAAAGATGCTGATGGGTATGGCAGATGAAGAATGGAACCTTCTCGATAGAAAGGCACTTGGAACAATACGGTTGTGCCTCGTAACGTCGGTCACCTTCAATATTTCAAAGGAAACAACGACATAGTGTTTGATTAAGGCGTTGGAGAAACTATATGAAAAAACCCTCGGCCTCAAACAAGGTATTTCTTATGAAGCAGTTATTTAATATGAAGATGTCAGAAGGTGGATCTATTACAGACCATTTAAATGATTTTAAGACTGTTACAAGTTAGTTATGTTCTATAGGGGTAAACTTTGATGATGAAGTTAGAGCTCTGTTATTCTTGTGCTCGTTACCAGAAAGTTGGAATGGTTTAGTAATGGCCATTAGTAACTCTGTTTCTAGATCTAGTATTTTAAAGTTTTATGATGTTGTCGGTGCTATTCTTAGCGAGGAAATGCGACGAAAAAGCTCCGGTGAGACATCGGGTAATGCTTTGAGTGCAGAGTCTAGGAGAAGAAAAATGGAAAGAGGAAAGAGCTCAGGATATTGCAGTAAATCAAGGAAAGGCAGATCCAAGTCTAGATCAGGGATAGTGTGCTGGAAATGTGGAAAGAAAGGACACCTAAAGAAAGACTGTAGATCTCAGAAGGGAAAAGAAGCAGATTCACAGCAAGAAAACAATCATGAAGCAAATGTGACAGGTGAGGTCTTACAAGATGCTTTGATTCTTTCTTTCGAAAATATTACTGATTCCTGGGTGGTAGATTCAGGGGACTCATTCCATGCCACACCTGATAAGAAATACTTTCATGACTATGTTCAAGGAGATTTTGGACAAGTTTGTTTGGGTGATGATAACCCCTGTAAAATTGTTGGAATGGGTAAGGTTCTTATAAAACAACAGAATGGAAACCAATGGCTACTAAAGGAGGTAAGGCATGTTCCAGATCTAAAGAAAATTTTGATTTCAACAGGGCAGTTAGGCGGTGAATGTTGTGTGACAACTTTCACAGATAAAGCTTGGAAGGTCACCAAAGTAGCCCTGGTAATAGCAAAAGGCGAAAACGTTGGTACATTGTATTTATGCAATGGTATTTATAACTCTGTTAATGCTTTAACTTCCAAAGGAGTAGATGCAGCATTATGGCATCATAGGCTCGGACACATGAGTGAAAAAGGGATGAAGATTCTTCACTCAAGGAATTTGTTGCCGGGTTTGAAGAATGTTGATTTGGACTTCTGTGAGAATTGCATTTATGGAAAACAGAAGAGAGTCAGATTTCTCAGAGTTGGGAAAGAAAAGAAGAATGAAAAATTAGAGCTTGTGCATACAGATGTATGGGGACCTGCTCAGGTATCATCTCTCGGTGGCTCTCGTTATTATGTTACTTTTATTGATGATGCAACTAGAAAAACTTGGATTTATTGTATTAAGAATAAATCTGATGTATTTGATACTTTCAAGAAATGGAAAGCTTTGGTTGAGATTGAGACAGGAAAGAAATTGAAGTGTCTTAGATCAGACAATGGAGGTGAATATTGCAGCAAAGAGTTTGATAGGCATTGTTCAGAGCATGGAATTCGTAGAGAGAAGACAGTTCCAAGAACACCACAAGAAAATGGTGTGTAAAAAAGGATTAACAGAACAATCATGGAGCGTGCAAGGTGCATGAGATTGCATGAAGGATTTCCTTTACAGTTTTGGGCAGATGCTGTAGATACTATTGTTTATCTAATAAACAAAGGGCCTTCAAGTTCCTTGAATGGTGGTGTTCCAAAGGAAGCATGGACAGGTAAAAAGGTAAACTACTCTTTTTTAAAGCCTTTTGGTTGTGAAGCCTTTGCCCATATTGATAAAGAAAATAGAACAAAGCTTGAGGCAAAGTCAAAGAAATTTACCTTTATTGGATATGGTGTTAATGATTTTGGTTATCGCTTATATGATTACAAAAATCACAAAATCATTAGGAGTAGAGATGTAATATTCAATGAAAAGGTCTTGTATAAGAATCAGTTGCAGGAAAAAGAAAACAAGGAATACACAGTTCTTGATGAAATCACTGAAAAAGTAAAGGTGCCTGAAAATAATAATAATCAACAACCACAATAGCAGCAACCACCACAACAACAACAAGCACCCCAAACACCTCAAAGTGGTGTTAGAAGATCTACCAGGATAAGTAGACCCCCTAAACGATACTCTCCTTCATGATATTATTTATTGTTGACTGATTCTGGTGAACCCGAATGTTATGAATTAGCAATGCAGGTTGAAAGCAGGAAGAAGTGGGAGGTAGCCATGGAAGAAGAGATGGACTCCTTAAAGCATAACCAGACTTGGGACTTAGTCAGGTTGCCT
>APFE031507861.1:163596-240383 GCA_000404065.3 Pinus taeda
CCCCCTGGCTGGGGGGTCCGGGGGCCAGCGGTACCCCGAAGCCAAAAATAGATGTAAAATTTCCTTGTAAAAGTATAGTAATTTCTAGTCAATCTGGGTCATTCATTAGGTGGATGATCTAACGGTAGAACTTATGTTTAGTTTAGATTTTTTTCCCTAGAAGGCAACCCCTCTCTTTGTATGAGGGCATTGTATTTAAGGTTATGTAATAGATGTGTATTCTCTGAGCGAGAAGCAGAGAGGTGAGACTATGAGAGAAAATGGAGGATATTACAACAGATTTGCTATAGGTTGTGTCTATTCATTTTGCTGGATAATAGAAAGGAAGGACTGGCTCTTCAGGGTGGACATAGCCCAAACTAGGTGAACCACATATATTTGTGTCTCTCTTGTTTTATGCGTTTTCTGTGTTTATATTTCTGCAATATTTTATGTGTTCCATTGCTCTGTAATATTTAATTTTCTAACAAAGGGTAGGGCGAATTACTTGCACAGGTGGTAGACTGAGCCTAGAAGTTGTTCGCTTCCAGGAGAACCCTACCATCCCGTGCACCTGCCAAGGGAGAAGCATGAAATAATGATTTCCAACACAAAATTTGAGGGATTCCCTCCCTTCTCTTCCAATGCATGTTGTCCTTGCCATCCAACGCAAACATAGAAACAACTTCCACAACCCAGAGCCCATTTACATTACAGTCATAAGAAGGATTTAATAAAATAGTGGAGCATACACCATAAGTATTGACCCCGTACCTAGACCATCACCGAACCACAATTATGCTCCCGGAAAGACTTCCATATAGGTGAAGGTCATGGGAGTTGGTTTTACCACAAATAATTCAGCTCCAGGACAAATAGAGAACTAACCATGACCCTTCCCTAGGAAATACAGTGAAACAAAACCTAGAGGCAGTTTTGTTGGAAGCCCATCCCCAAACCCCAGTACTGTCATGTCATGCCAGAAGAGGAGAGTCCTAGGGGCTAACTGTAGAGACACAAACCCCATATTACCCCATCATAGAAAGGAGAATTCTGAACCGAATAGACAGAGAGACCATGTTAGGCAAAAGGACTTGCTACAGCAGGGAGACAAATTCATGCAACTTCATGGAACCTCACTTTCCCCCAAACCCTGCCAAATCGACACCATGTAGTCCTAAATCCCTTAACCAAATAAGTTGATGCATGGAGGAGAGAAAGATATGGCATGCCACATACCGGTTTACCCTCACCTGGAGATGATTAGCCCACCACGTCACCTGGATCTGCGACATTCCACTACACTAGTTGTCACCCTTCCTCACTTCTTCACCATGGAAAAAACACTTACCATCTACTCTCTCAGAGGGATTAACACAATGCCAAACCCAAGGTTCAATGTCATTGCGACCTCCTGTGGGAGTATTTACCACCTGCATGCATGGATCCACCGCACCTATCGCCTCAAGCATGCGAACAATGGTGGGTTTGTACCCCAAAGACATGTTTATTAAACTTCCATGATGGGAGTGTTGTCCAGCTCACACCCTGATTGGGGGGTTATACTACAAATATAAAATAAATAAAAACCATCTAAACAAATAATTGTGTGGAAGCATCTTTATAACTTTTTATGAGGGAGATGTTTTATATTTAAAAATATTACTAGCACAAATATATAAACTAAATGATTAGTAAATGTTGATAAGCATAAATCTATAATAAGTGTAAAAACACTTACTGCACCATATATCTCAAGTGGCTAAAATTTTAATGTTTTTTTAATAAAATTTAACTTTAATTATTATTATTATTATTATTATTATTATTACAAAAAAAAGGATAGCATAAAATTTAAAGATATATACATTTTTAAAAAATCATGTCATTTTGAACCATGAAGATTCATCACAATTTTATTTTGGAGACTATTTATCTGTAAATAGGGTTTCTTACAATACCATGACTTATGAATTCCAAATACGTAAAAAAACCATAACTCATTTCACATGACACTTGTTCATATGCCATTTTTTTTAATTAATAAATCTAATTGAAAGGAAAAAAATACACTACTACTTTGGAAATCTTTTAATTTGTGTATACTACTAAGAATATTCTAAAATATTCTATGGAAATGAAATCCCTGTTATTCACTTTATAATTATTTATAATTGTCTCTCTTCCAATATGAGAGTAGATGTCAAGCATAACATTTAATAGATTTAATTGTGCTGAGAGGTGCTCTACAACCTAGATGTCAAGCGTAAATGTTTAACATTTAACATTTAACAAATTTAATCTATTGTCAATGTCAACCCTAATTAAAAATCCATATAATTTTTATGTATAAAAAATGTAAATTCAACATTACTTTTACTTGTATAAATAATTATAAGTTACATTGGTCAATCATCCTATAGTCTTTCTTTGGTAGTAACTGTTAAATTGCAATGTGAAGTGGATCAGAGAGGGGGAGAGGGAGAGGGAGGGAGAGAGTGATAGAGTTGGAGGGTAGAGAGAGAGTGATTGGGGAAAGACAAAGGGAGGTGGGAGAGAAAGGGAGAGAGAGGAAGGAAGAGAGATAGGACTTAGAGAGAGAAGGACAGAGGGAGGGAGAGAGAGAGGGAAGAACAAATACATAGAAAGATAGAGGTGGAGAGAGAGAGGGAGTGACAGGGGAGAGATGGTAGAAAAGTGAGTGAGAGGGGAGAGGAAGGAAGAGAGAGAGAAGGATAGGGGAGAGAGAGGGAGAGAAGGGAAAGAAAGACATGAGATGGAAGGGGGGAAGAGGGAAGGAGATAGGGAGGAAGATAGTGATAGAGTTGGAGGGCAAAGAGAGAGAGAGTGACAAGGAGGAGAGAGAGATAGAGGTGGGAGAGAAAGGGAGAGAGAGGAAAGAAATGAGAGAGGAGGAGAGATGGAGTTGTAGGGGCGGAGGGAGAGAGGGAAGGATAAATACATAAAGAGAGAAAAGTGGGGAGAGAGGGAGAGAGAGAGAGAGAGAGAGAGATGGATCCAACCTAAATATGGTATGTGTGTATATAAAAGCCAACTAAATCCATCTTAACCCCATATTTATCAAGGGCCTAGAGGGATCAAATCTCTTTTTATTTTAAAAGATGTATGTATCTCAAGAGATTTAATCCCTCTCCTGGGTTGATAGATTTGGGTTTAAGATAAATCTAGGCTGATTAAATTAAAATTCTAAGAACATTACTTCAAAATAAACATATCTATTAATATAGAGATAACATATTAAACAAAGTTTTTCAAATCACATAAGCTTGAATACAGAAAATAAAAATAATACTTACATTAACTAATTAACAAATATATAATTGGTATATAATATTTAAAAAAATTAATAACAAAAATATATATTAATTTAAAAACTTTTATTTATGATTTTTTTATCATTTAGATAGTTGTGTGCATTAAAATACGAAGAAATCACATTTTCAAATTTCTAAGTCCATCCACAGAGGCGAAAAAAAGCAAATACTCCCGACACATATCTGAATGTAAAAAAATAATTCCATATATCAACCCTCTATACACATACGCGAAAAAAAGGTAAATACTCCCGACCCATATCTGAATGTAAAAAAATACTTCCGTGGATTAACAACAAAACTGTATATAGCTTATAACATAAAGCCTTACGCCAACCTTAATAAAACTATTACTTTGTCAATAAAAATCATTACAATAAAAGGAATGGATGCCAAAGAAGTGTGAGCCTCAAATTTCTCTTTGGTTATCAACGGAAATATAGAATCTGAACCCAAATTTCTCTTTCTTTGTCAACAGAAATAGAGAATCTGAACCTCGTAATTCTCTTTTGTTGGCAACATGGATTTATAATAGTAACGTTATAAAAAAATTGATAGAATTTTTATAACAATTTATTTCTGGACAAATTCAAAGATAAAAAACCATGCCAGGACGAAAAAGGCATGATTTGTATTATATAAGATATATAAAAAATTTACATTTGCGTGAAGAAACTGAATATGACTCATACAGCTAGATCATATAAGCAAAACATGGAAAATATCAACCAAAGATCTGCTAGAAAGACAGACAGATCAAAGACTAACATCCGATTACAAGATTCCATTAAGCTATAGAGATGCCAGGAAAATCATCAGATCAAAATTAACATCCAGCTTTAAGATTTTCTAAGATCATAGAGTTGCCATAAGAGCGAAGGATCCTCAGAAAATAAATAAGAATTTTAAAACAACCATAAGGCGTAGGAGAAAATCCATGAATATCTGAGAGACTGCATTCAAAAATAGAAATCAGGAAGAGAAAATTCCTGGATAGAGAGAGTATTCCTTTCAGAAGATACTGAAACCAAAGACCTGGAACAGAATGAAAACCCATCTTTGACAATAAGTCTGCCTATTGATTCTGATTGATTCTGAGCCCTGATATATTCAATTCTGATCATATATTTGGAACTTTTACCTATTTCTCGTCATAGATTTGAAATTTCTCCATCTCATTGAAAAAAAAATCCCTTAGCTGCCGGATCAACTTGCACCATAAAACTTGCTTTATCCTCCTTGCATTTCGTCATTGTGATCGCCATCATCAGGAAAAATCTCCACTGCGACTTTCATGGGCACAATATTGAAAACATTGTTCTGCATTTCGTTTTCGTCATCGCTGTTGAATCGCTCGTAATTCTCACACAAAGAAATTCGTGTCGGGGAGAATCTCCTCGGGCCTGTGGGAGTCGTGGAGCTCATAGCGATCTGTTTGTTACGCAGAAGAGATGACACCGTATCAATAACACAGCTACGAGCCGTGTTAATAAAGAGATTGCCGTGAAGCCTTTTTTAACTAAATTCAAATAAGTCACCAATATATTCTCCAACAAAACTTTGGTCTCAAAAGCACAAACACAACCATGAAAGTACTCACATTAAAGTACTGTAAATGTTTCCAGAAAAACTCGTATCAAAATAACTCACATTCCGCTCGGCTCAGCGCATCATATATACATCACCACCGAGTCAAACTTTGACGCGAATGAAACCCACTGGTAGTATGCGTGGGTTAAGTGATATTGTGGACTTTTCCCGAGTCAAAGTGAGAAGCGTAATGTAACAATTCTATTTAATTCACAACCATGTTTTTGCCCAATTTGCCTTTTGCAAGCTCCTTGGAAAATGGAATGGAAGTCCGGTTGCTTGGGCGGCTTCAATGATACGATGAAAGATAATTGTGAAGTCAAACTTTCCATGGCGGCTGCAATTATAATCTAATTTGTGTGAGTTGGTACGAATATCGGTTGGCGGTGAGTTGTTGGATTTTATGTCGAAAGTCACGGTAGTTTATATTGTCTCCCCTTCCACTTCTAAAGGTCGCTGTGTTCATATTATTCTCCACAAGATGGTCTACGTTTTAAGGCAGTCTGTCAATGTTTTGAAAATCTGTTCCTCGTCGGTGCTTTCAAGAGTTGCCGCGTCACATTACTGTGCACCAAGTTTTAATAGTCGCTGGCATATTATTCAAAGTCTCGAGAGTTGCTTCCTCAGCATTTCCTCTGTGCTTCGTCGGCAGTAGGATTCAGTATGTCATATTATTATTCAAAGTTTGGAGAGTGGATTCTTCAACTCTTCCTCAGTGCTTCGTCGGCAGTTTTAAGAGTCGCCGTGTCATATCATTTTACAGCAACGTGTTTTAATGGTCGCTGTGTCCTATTATTCTCAAGTTTTAAGAGTTGCTTCCTTGAGAATCTCGATGTTTGAAGCGATTCCACACGAAAATGCCTAGTCGAAATATGGTGAAACTTAAAATAAAGGATGAGAGTTTATATTATGGTAAGTGATTTACCAAGGAAAATGAATAGTCACTGTCGAGACTCATTAAATATATTGATAAATTTCAATGCAAGTTTTTTTAAATGAATTTTATTTCACAAGGAAAAAATGCTTTCTTTTCAAATTTGAAAAAAAAAAATTACATTTTATGAGTTTTTAGTGTATTTGTCCCTGTATTCCTATTTTTATATTTCTATTTTTCTCTTTTATATCTGAAATAAAAACAATTAGTCCACATATAATGAAGAGAATTTCTTGCTTCAAAATCCACAAGTCATCATGTAATCATTGGACAGAAGAGTTCAAAAGAGAATGTCTTGTGAGTATGTTGCAAAGAAATATCTATCTGATTCATAGTGAATTCCCTTCTTAGACATAAGGTTTGTCACCTCTCTTAGAAAGAATGTTTGTCAACTGATTCTGTTTTCTGTAAATGTGAGGGAAAAAAATGTTTTGAAAATTGCTTGCTAAGTTTTTAATACGGTTTATTCAATTGGAAAGGATTGGGGATTGAAGACAACGTGATCGGTCTATTATATTTTTGGTATTTTAATGAATGAAGATTTGTTTCATTATTAACTATTTGGCGAACAGTAAGACACCCCATAAAACAATGATCTAGACTCTGTTGTTTGTGCCTTGACCTCCCTTCCACCAAAAAAGATAATATCTCCCAAACACCACATCCACAGCTGCTTTGTTAACTTGCCCGGTCAAAAAAGTCCTATTAGATATAACCCCTTCATATCCTCTTGATAGATCCAATCTCTGCAAACTAGTTGACAGCCTTCATTATAACCTCGAAAATCAACCCCCATTTGTGCTCAAAATTTCTTAAATTTCGCTTGAGCCAAATGGACCAAATAATATAGAAAGGTAGAGCATGATAATTGAGCCAGAAACGAAGCATAAAATTAATGAGCAAGGAGATATAATAATTATTTATTTTATAAGTTTTTAATGTTTTATTAGCGGATTAATGGTTTATATGTAAATATTAAATAGTTTATATATCAATAAACAAAATAAATTTGGAATAAATTAAGTATAATACTATGACTTTATATACCAATATGAGGAATTATATATCAAGTTAGAATATATTGTCAAAATATATGTAAATAAATTGTTATATGTAATTAAAAAAAAAAATGAAAATGGCAAATTACTTGGTATCAAAATTTGATTTATTGATATTATCTACTAGCATCAATTCTACAATGATTTAGTAATAGAAGGGTTTTGGTCCAACCAATCTCTCATTTTATATAATTAAAAGCTTTTACCTCTTTAATAAATAAGAAATATATACAAAAATATATTAGATTTTTTTTATTTTTTATTTTTATATTTTTTTTTAAATATGTGTATATTAATGAGAAGTAATCAATACAAACTCTTGTCTCCTTCTGTCATATTTCATATTTCATTTAAAAAGTACTGCAGTCATATAAATAACAAAAAATATACCAACATCTTAAATTTAAGCTATGTCTTATCCATCATCTTACACAACTCGGCAGAATGTAACCCTTGTATCTACAACTTCAATCTGAAACTTAAACAAAAGGATACAGAAAAAATGAAAGGAGTTAGAGGGTGAGATTTTTCTCCATCGATTCGACCTCTTCACCTTCTGCACATTCGTAAATCCCAACAAACCCAACAAGAAGAGCGATGGCTTCTTTGGACAAGCCATCTGCCTCCACATTGAGTTCCCACTAAATCTGGCAGTAAGAGATGTGATCAAAGGATCTTTCAATAGTCCAAATGTCTAAGAGGAGAGCATCTAAATAGAGTATGTCAATCTATGATTTGTGAATTTCACAATCAATGATGAGCTTTGAATCACCCATTATCTACAATCCTAAGAGGCCTTTCTTCATGGCCAATTCAAATAAAACCCACAGGGCTACGAATTCCACCTTGTTATTAGATGATCCAAAATGGATACTAAATCAAGAAGAAAAGGTATTATAGACTCATGTGCAGGAATGCCTATATTATTTAGTGCAACAGATCGAAAAGATTGTGAATAATATAGACAATGAACAATTATAAAACATAATAAACACACATCAACACAGTCAAAACCAGACCCCCTGGCTACATCTCCTGGTCCAGCTTTCAGTGTCAACCTCTATATTAAGTCTTCAAGAACAAATTATTACAAGAGTGAGCTAAAAAATGGAGTCTCAACTAACAGTGACATCAAAGAGGGATCTGCTCAAAAACCTCGAGTTTAAAAGAGTGCACAAACTCTCCCTATGTCCTATTCCTCTATTCAATTTGCCTCGATCTGACTGACTAACTGTCTTTCTGTGACTGTCTTCAACTGACTTCCTCTCTTTCTGTTCTATCATGGGATGGATTTTTAAGCTTACCGAGCTTGTCTGTTCATTTCCCTTTTCAGGCTCTCTGGCTCCTGGCGCTGTCCCTTCATCTCCCTGCTGAGCATTTAAACAATCATTACAAAATGCTTAAAGCATTGAGGCCACCTATTTACAAACGGAAGGATTTTTAGGCGAGGGTGAAAATCCCTGAGAACACACCACTCTGTTTACATAGGGCATACATGGGAATACACTGAAACAGTGGAAAATCCAACCGAAGCACCAAAGTCGAACTTCAAAAGATATAAAGTCCGCCATATAATCCTCTTCGTTCCGCAAGTCGCATTGGCTACGAGTTGTAATCCCTTTGTATTCCACATCGTTGATCTGCCTTCAATCCGATGATTCACATCCAACCCAAAACATCAAGTAGTCTGCTCAATCTCCACCGTTGATCCATGATCTCCAATCCAATGGTTGACAGCGATTTCGGGTGGCCTACTTGCACGGAGATTACCCGCCCGAAAAAAGTAGTTTTCTCTCTCCTGCAACGTGCTACGTGTCAGCCAATGTATGGAATCGGGTAGAGCCTCTCCAATACTACTTACCACCTGAAGCCCGCCCGAAATACCGTTTACCACGGAACTCAAATTATATAAAGCCGCATCTATAAACCCTTTCGGGTCTGCACATATCACATAGTCTTTGTCCTGCGGTAAGTCCTCCCTTTGGCAAATCTGTGATGCGATATGTAATCTCTGCCATTGATCTGCGCACTCAATCAACGGTCCACGTTGTGTCGCCGATCGTAGTCGCATTTCCCTTAGGGCCGCCTCCTATATACTCCATTGGCCTCTCCACCAACGCGATATCGTCGATTTGATCTGGGTCGTTGATTTGACCGATCTGACGGCTCCTATGCAATGTTACTTCAACCTCCGCTTAGCTCTGTTTTCCGCCATTCTTAGTGTTTTTCTTTTGCGATAGTGTTTTTCGATAGTTAATATATATGAAGACTTAGACTTAGAGGTTTGATACAAGATCAATTTTGGATCATTAGACCCCCTACTAGGGAAATATTTGCAATATAACAAATGTGAATGACTAAAATAGACAACAACCACAACGTAGGTGGTGTCCTTGACTAGCCCCTTTGAAATACCCCTAGGAGGTGTTCAAATTGATACTTGGCATCATTGGGTTCCTAGGATTGTTTTGGTGAGGATAAGATCTAGACTCGTGAGCCAAGATAGCCACCTTAGCTGCAAAAAAATATGGTGGAATTAATTTGTCTTGAAAAACATATATAGAAATTCTAGGAGAACCATACATTGTCAATTAAAATTCATGGGAGTGCCTTGCATCAAGCGACTTGTTTATTCGACTACCAACGCCTAAATGCATGAAAGTGCCTTGTATCAAGCCACTTGCTTATTCGACTACCAACGCCTAAATGCATCACTAAGGGATGCCTCGAAACATCATGATTTAGCCTTAAAATCTCTCCCTAAGATAACACATACCTAAGTCATGTCATTGTAGCTCATGAAAAGATAAGAGTGATGTTCTTCCTACATCCTGCATGGAGAGAATTAGTTTCGCCTAAACCAACCACACCTGGAGAGCTTGTCCCATGTGAGAAATTTCTTGCTAAGAGCCAACTAGGAGGTTAAACTGGATTTTAGTGGGGATTTTATCCTCCATATCACCCTCCACCACCATTGATTATGCCCACATAAATGATTTTCAAACCAGGAATAGTAGTTGAGTTTTTTTGTGAAAGATCATATTTGAGGATTCATTGTCCATTAAATGGTGTCAGAGATATTGTCTCCAAGTTCCATAAAATTCGCAGCCAATAGAGCAACATATATTTTCCATTCTTCTATAACACCATTTGACAGCCCCAAATCCCTTATGGACTTCCAACCATGGTGGCCTTTGACTTGAGGTTCCTGAGCTTTAACATCAATAAGATGAGTAATATTTTTTCTTCCAAGTTCGGTTAAAAGGGGATCCAAGATCCAGTAATTGTTCCAAGTTCCATACCATTGATCAAGTCCAATATGCACATGGTGACCATCTCCCACCTACCACATAACCCACTTTCCAATTAGTGGGATTGCTTTGACTATTGTTTTCCACGCATTTGAGCCAATGGAAACTTTGTTAGGAATTCAGATCCAATCAACGAAATATTTCCTTAGGAAGTATTTGGATTGAACCTCTTTGAAACAAAGTTAATTTTCTTGTGACAATCTCCACAATTTGTTGCCAGCTAAAGCATGTGCAAAAATATGTATGTCTTTGATGCCCCAACCTCCGAACTCCTTGAGTGTTTCCAAGCATGAGCATTTAACTAAGGCAATGCCTTTGATATTACTGTCACTTGACCACAAGAAATTGAAACTCACTTTTCTAATCAGATTTAGAATGCTTTTGGGCACTTCTCTAATGGAATTCCACTATACAAGTATGCTTTCTAGAAAATATTTAACAAGGACTAGACACCCACCTCTGGAGAGGAAATGATTGGTCCAAATTGAAATGCATGCCTCTACATTCTGAACCGTCCACACCCAATCTGTAAAATGATATTTGTTGGGTTTTATGAAGAAGCCCAAGTACTTAAAGACTTCATTCGTATCCCTAACTAGGAAACGAAAGTAAACTCTCATCTATAATAATTCTTTCGTTGAAATACCACAATAGATGATGCTTGACTTGTTTGTGTTGATTCCATCCTAGTAACCTTACTAAAATATCCAATTCATTCTTTAAATATTAGCAATCTCTTATGTCCCCCATAATGAAGGCAAGCACATCATCTATGAAGAGTAGATGTGTAACTGCCACTTCAATCGCTACTTTGAACCCATGAAGGAGCACCTTAGATATGAACTTTCCAATCAACTTGCTAAGCACTTCTGCGAGGCAAAGAGCACCCTTGGTGTAGCCCCCTTGAGGCTTGAAATAAAGATGACAAATCATCATTCACCATTACTGCAAATGAATCAGACTAAATGCACCCCATGATCATGTTTATCACCGAAAGTGCAAACCCCAATTGTATAAGAACAAGGTGAATGAAGGTCTAGTCTACATAGTTATAGGCCTTTGACAAAACCAATTTCAAAATTGTTGCTCTCAAATTTGAAACTTTCACTAAGTGGAACACCTCTTGTGTTATGACCACTACATCATATATGTTCCTGTTTTCAAGAAAGCTAAAATGTTATGCTAAAATGAAGGCACTGAGCAATGGGTTGATCCTCATCATGATAATCTTGGAAATCACCTTGTTAATAAGAATGCAACAAGTAATGGGACAAAAATTAGCGTAGGAGGTTCCTTCTTGTGTGATGAGACACAAGAAGTTTGAATTGATAGATTCCAACACCTTGTCAGTCAATTGAGATTCTCTTATCACTTTCAGTATGTCATCCTTGATTAGATCATAGAACCCCACATAAAACTCAATAGGGAAGCCATCGCTCCCAATAATTTTGAACCTTTTCATAGAGTTTAAAGTTGCTTGAACTTCCTTTTCCAAGACTTCTTATCTGAGAAAATAATTTAGCTCTTCTAAAATCATCTTAGGAAATAACTTGCAATATGCCCTCGATAGGGCATCTTAAAGGAGTCTTACATAGAGTCTAAAAGAAACAAATTCCTTTTGCAACTTTGTTTGAAAAGGAATTAAGGGGGGTTCCATGCACATGTTAATAATATACCAAATCAATTTTTTTTGCTTCCTCAAACTAACATATTGATGGAAGAACTTATTATGTTTGTTGTATTTAGAGAGTGAATTGGCCTTGCTTTTCAATCTCTAACATTCTTCCTCTTCCAACAAAAACTAGTTTCTTTCCTCTTCTAATTATTTTAAGTGACACAATTGTTCATCAAAAATAGAGATGGCATTCATCTGAGAGATGAATTCTTGAATCCAATTTTCCATGGCCAATCCTCCCAACAGATTTAACCATTTATCTATGGCATCTGCATCTATCTAGACCTCAAATATGGGAATATCAAATTTAACTTGTACCTTAAAAGGAGTGGCACCTCTAGAGTGGCTGCTAGATGAAGATGCATCACCCGTGGGTAGCCGTCGAAGGATCTGGGAAAGTCATCCACACCCACTTGGAATTATTTTCGAGACGCCATCAAGGAACAATATTACCCTATCGAGAGCTAAGAAAATAAATACATAAATTGGACCATGCTATGACAGGGAAGGGACCAAGTTATGTTGGAGTTTACAAATTTTTTCCATACCCTTCGCATGAAGTTGGGTATCAAGGATTATGAGAGGAATTTGGTACTCAAGTACCACAACTGTCTACAAAATTACATCTAGGACAAGATGGAGTTCATGGAAATCTCCTTGCTTGGTACAATGTACCGATACATTGTCAATATTGAGTAGAAGTTTAAACAGAAGAGGCGAGACTTTGGATATGCGAATCCGAAGCAAGGAAAATGTGCCCCCAAAGCACAAAGAAAAGGACAAAGATAAGGCGAGGTGACCCAGGAAAACTTGTCGAAGCCATAAGAAAATAACAACACGACGAAGACAAATAAGGACATGGGAAAATGGTGTGAGTTCCATAAGAGCTCCAATCACAACACGAGTGTCAGGCCAAGCACTGGTGGCCGAGCTGAAGGCTTCCAAATCAAATGCATATTCTGACTTTGAGTTGGAACCTGACAAGGGGAATGATACTGGGAAGTAGATTATTGACGTAGATCCTAATGCCACCATGGCCACAACTAAGATCTAGAAGAATGAGCCTGAAGATCCAAAGGAGGGAGAATGCCTCTTCCACTCACAAATGTGGGTGAAGGGTTCTCCATTGCAGTTCATTGTCGACGAAGGGAGCTAAAAGAACCTCATTTCATTAGAGGTCGTGAAGCAGTTGGGTCTACTGACCACAACAAATCCGTAGTCGTACACCATCGGGTGGCTTCACGAAGGACAAAACCTCTGCATGATCCAGCAGTGTCACCTTCCCTACAACATCAAGCCCTTAACCGATGAGGTACTGTGTAATGTTTCTCCTATTGAAGTTTGTGATGTATTATTAGGACAACCATACTTATGGAAGTGATATGCTATATATGAGTCTAGACCTCGCTCTGTGATTATTAGTTTGGGCGATAAGTTGTACAAGATACTAAAGGTAGCCTCGCATACCATCATCTCTTTGATCATTACAAAGCAATGCAGTAAGATCATTTCCCAAACCAGGAAACTGATTCTCCTTGTGATTCACCCTCAAAGAAAGAAGAAGGTTGTGGCCACCCCTTCCAGTCAGGGCTCCTCCACACAGCAGAAGCAAATGGACAAGGGCATGGAGGATTACAGGGACATTTTCACCTCACCTACAGGGGTATCTCTGCATTGTTAGGTCAAGCACTCCATCGATCTGACCCCGGGCGTGTCACTAACCAATGGACCGATCTATCGATGCTCTATTTTGGAGAACAATGAGATCAAGAGGCAGATTTAGGAGTTGTTGTAGAAAGGGCACATCAGTCCAAGTCTATCACCCTATGGGAGCTTGATTATATTGGTATAGAAGAAGGATGGGACCTAGAGACTCTATATTGACTATCAGGTTTTGAACAAGATTACTGTCTGAAATAGGTACCCAATCCCACGGATTGATGACCTTCTAGACTAGGTCAAGGGGGCCAAATATTTCAGCAAGATTGACTTGAAGTCTGATTATCACGAGGTGCCTATCCAACCCTTCGAGGTGTGGAAGACTTTCTTAATCCAAGGAGGACCTTTCTGAATGGTTGGTCATGCCTTTTAGGTTAGTGAATGCCCTCGCAATCTTCATGAGAGTGATGGACGACATCTTGCAACCCTTCACCAATGCATTCATGGTGGTGTATTTAGATGACATCTTGATATTCAACTAGAGTTGGGAAGAGCACCTCCACCATATTTGAAAAGTCCTTCAAACCCTGAGATAACACAAGATGTGTGCCAATTTGGAGAAATGTACTTTCGACATGGCCCAGGTTCAATATCAGGGGTACATCATTGATGAGAAGGGTGTGAATGTGGACCCATCCAAGATACAATTCATTCGAGATTAGATGGCCGCAACCACTCTAATATAGTTTCGCAGATATCCAGATCTTTCCAATTTCTATTGCAGGTTCATGTTGCGGTTCTCTCATATCACTTGGCCTTCAAGTCAAGTCACCAAGGGCAGAGTGAAAGAAAATTTATTTTGGTCTGAATCCCAATAGAAGGCATCTTTTGAGTTGAAGCATTTCCTTTGCTCTGCATCAGCGCTCACATTACCAGACCTACAACAACCATTTGAGATCGAGACAAATGCCTCCAACTATGCTATTGGTTCAGTTATTACTCAAGAGGGGCATCTAGTGGCATATCACAGTGAGACACTTTCAAACACAGTCCCAAAGTATCCCACCTATGAAAAATGGATGTATTCCATTGTGCTGGCCTGCTGACAATGGAAGCATTACATTATGGGGAAGGAAACGGTCATCCACACAGACCACCAACCCTTGCAATTCATACAAACACAAGGGAAGTGGCAAAACGATTGCCATCATAAATGGTCCACATACCTACAACAGTTCCATTTGAATATTAAGTATAAGAAGGGAAGCACCAACAATGTTGTAGGTTGCCTCATTCGACCACTGGTCATGGCACTGACCACTATGCTCGACTCTTATGGGCACGAGATTGCAGGGTGGCCGCATCTTTACAAGAGTGATCTAGAATTCGATAGCACATACCAAACACTCCTAGAAGGTAAGCAAGTTCCAAAATTTCACCTCCAGGATGCACTGTTATGCCACCTAGGACACATGTGTTCGTTCAAGCGAGCGTGCCAAGATGATTTAGGAGGTGCACTGTGGTCAGATCGCTGGACATTTTGGGGTAGAGAAAATAGTGGCAGTGTTGCAAAATTATTTTTATCGACCAAACCTTCGATAGGATGTTGGGAAGTACATTAGATCCTACACTACCTACATCATTGCCAAACTAACCATCAATAATCAAGGCCTATATACTCCTCTGCCTACTTCTAGTCAACCTTGGGAATCCATCTCTATGAATTACATGTCGGGCCTTCCTTCTACTAAGCATGGCAACGACTACATTTTCGTGGTCGTCGACAAATTCTCTAAGATGGCCAGTGTGGCTGCCTACAAGAAGAGTATCATAGTAGAATCCACTTCTAATCTCTTCTTTCAATGAGTGTGGGTATATTTTGGGATCCCATAGTCCATTATCTCAGATCGGGACAACATATTCCTAAGTACATTTTGCTCAAGTCTCTGTTCGACGTTGGGTACCAATCTCACTAAGTCCATGGCTTTCCACCCCAAACTGATGCCAAACAGAGGTCAACAACAAAATGATCGTCACATTTTTCATATGTACAACTCGAAGCATCCACACACATGGGATGAAATCCTTCCCTATGTCTATCAAAACTACAACAAAGCTTTCCATAGCTCAATTGGCCACAACCCCTTTCAGGTGGGGTTGGGATTCCAACCACTATGTCCCATTGATGTGGCTATACCATTTGTAGCTACTCAGGCAGATTCGGCTCATGTCTAGTCCGAAGCTAACAGGGCTAATAGCTTCATTGAGCACATTCAGCACATCCACTAGTAGGTCCATGACAAAGCCAATGCTAAGTACAAGAAGCATCATGATCACCATCGGGTGCCATAGAAGTTCCATGTGGGTGACAAAATTTTGTTACATTTGCAGAAGGAGCACCTAGCTGGGTCCCACCACAAGCTTCGCCCACTCCGATATGGGCCTTACACCATCACTAAGGCCATAGGGGATAATGATTTTGAGCTCAACATTCCACCATTCCTTGGCCTGCACCAAATGTTCAATGTGGACTGCCTTCGGCCATACTTTCCACCATTATTGGACACATCAGACATTGCAGAACAACTCACGCCAACAGAGTTAAACCCAGACTACATGGAACATGACACAACTGATCGGATCATGGACATGTAGATCAAGAACACTCGCCAGTAGAAGATCCAACTTTATTGGGTTGTCAAAGATGGCCAACTCCTGCACCAAGGCAAGTGACTCATCGGAGACCAAGTTCAACAGAAGTTTCCCCATCTCATGGATGCACTCAATGCGGTGGGGACCATTGCTTCCTAAAGGGGGAGGAGTGATCTAGGTGGATATTGGTGGCCACACTCCTATTCCACTTGGACCCCCACCGTTGTTTCTTTCCAGTTTCCTTAATTGTAGCACAAGTTACTATTTTTGGTAGTTTTTCAGGTCCTAAACTTTCAGAGTCGTTTTGAGGGACTAAAAGATATTTTTAGGAAAAACAGAGAGACCAGAAAAGTCTCAATATATGTTTTTAATTTATGTTTGGCCTCCTCTTTGATATCTTTGAAACGAGGTATTATGATAGCTAAACAGAGATTGTATGCCAAAGTTACGACCCTGGTAAGTTGATGTACCAATTTACCAAAATGGGGCAGACTGTTTTAGCGCTTCATCTCCTAGGGTTAGGTTTTTGGATGTTTATGGTTTTCCATTGTTTATCAATAATAAATAGGCCTTTGAGCCTCATTGTAACTCAGTTCAGAGGCATGTAGCCACCACGTCTCTTCTCAGAGATAAGCTACCATCGACAGAGCTAGTTTGTTTTTATTTCTGTATGTAAGCATATTTCAGTTCTTTGGTATATATGAAATGAAGTTTTATTTCTTCTGCATCTCTGTGTATATGGGCATTTCTATATTTTTTTCGTTCCTGCATAATTATAAATCAACTACAGACCTTTGACTAAACTTTGATCACCGGAAATCTAAATTTTGACCTCAAACTTTCTCTCTCCTTTGACCAGACCTTTGGGGACTATTTTGACTGAGGTTTGACCAACATAAAAGGCCAAGTTGTTTGAATGTTTACTGAGCTCTTTTGGAGGAAGCTTAACAATTGACTTGTGGATTTCTTACGGTATCTTTGACTGTTGTTGAATTTGATAAAATTTGTAGATTTGACTTGTTGACCAGATTTGACTTTGAGGCTCATCTTTTCTAAATCGGTTGATCAATCACTCAAATAGTCAAAAATTTGACTTTGACTCTTTTGTTGATGAATTGGAACATTATATCTCTTTGTTGATCTTTTGATGACAATCTAGTAGAAGAAGAATTTGAAAGGGTTTTCCCCGTTGTGGGTTTTTCCCTGGTCTTTGACCAAATTTTTTGTCTCTTGTTATTCCCCTTGGTTGACTTCTATTGTGTATTGGATTTACTTTTCTATCTACACTTGTTCATTTTCATTGGAAGATTAAATTTATTTGAAAAGTGATTGTTGATTTAAGAAGAATTGGACTAAGTTATTATGTTAAGCATAGAACAATGGAAAATTAACATGGTATCAGAGCTAAGGTGAAGACAAGTCCAAGGAGACAAGAGGAAAAAGAAATCACCTTTGAAGCAACCATCTTTGAAAGATTTTGAAGGAGCCTATTTGACTTGGTCAATATGTCTAGCTCATACTTCAAGTATTCAGAGAAGTTGAATGACTCATCAAAATTTCTCACTTGGAAGATCAAGTTGGAAGTAACCTTGGATGAAAATGATGTTTTGGAATATGTGAAAGGAAATGTACCTAATCCCCTAGAGAATGTGTCTCCTCCTGTCAAGGCTAAGTACAAGAAAGGTGAGATCAAAGCAAAGAAAATTATTATATTCTTTGAAAGATCATTTAATTACTTACATTGCTAAGTTAAAGAAGTCCAAGGATATCTATGACAACCTAGTTGGGAAATATGAAGTCAACAATTTGAATAACATTATTTCCTTGAAAAATCAACTTAATGACATCAAAAAGAGCAAGGGAGAAACCATGTAATCATATGTCATGAGGATATCCCAGCCAAGGGATCAACTGCAGACAATTGGAGAACGTATATCTAGTAGAGAGTTGGTGCTCATAACTCTTCAAGGCCTTCCTCCTTTTTGGGAAACCTTTGTTACTACTATAAGAAAAAATGATAATTTCTTGACATTTGATTAGCTTATTGGAAAGTGCACTAAAGCAGAAACTAGGATGATATCTAGAGGGAGAATTGAAAAGCATGAAGAAGGAGAGTCATCTGCATTTGCTGCAAAAGACAAGAAAAGGAAAGGAAGAGGAAGACCATCTGGTTCTAGAAATTTTGTCCCTAAATCAAATGGATCCAATACAATATTAAGGAAAATTTAATGCTACAATTGTCACAAGCATGGTCACTACGCCCGAGACTATCTGGAAAAGAGAGATGCTCCAAGGTCCAACTACAACAACAATTGTGGCTTCAACAACAACATGTTTAATGATAGAAGAAAAGGTGATGATAGAAGAAGAGGTGATGATAGAAGAAGAATATATGCTCCTGATGATCGTGAAGAAGGATATGTTCCTCAAAAGAGATCAAGAAACTCAAGGTATGGGAATAATGCACTTGCTACTCAATCTGAATATATTCTTATTTCTACTCTCTCTAGCTCCTCTCCTCTGGATTCATGTGATAGTTAGTTGGTAGATAGTGGGGCTTCTAGACATTTCTCTTCGTACCGAGAAGTCCTCTCAAATAAGGTTAACAGGGAGAAAAATCTAAAGATCATGCTTGGGGACAACTCCACTTATCTTGTGAATGGTTTTGGTTCTATTACATTTCATTTGGATTATGGGGAAACTATTCTTCTTCATGTCAATGGTATGAATCTACGAGGATTAAATAAGAAAATTGTATATATATATGCTTTGGAAGACAAAGGGAATGAGAGTTGCCTTCATAAGAGGAAGGGTATTCACTTGGCCTATGGAATATCACATGAGGGATGCTTTCACCTTGGGATCTAAAATTGAAGGACTCTATAGAGTTAATGGAAGACAATTTTGAGCAATGGTACATGATAGTAATCATTGAGGTGAGATATGGAATCGAAGGTTTACTCATCTACACTATCAAGCCATGTCCAAAGTAAAGAAGATGGTTTTTGGAATGCCTAAAGTTCAAACTAAGCATGATGGGGTATGTCATGGATGTGCCAGTGGAAATAAGTCAAGTGGAGAATTCCCCTCTGGCAAAAGCAGAACTGATATTCTACAACTCATCCATTCATATTTATGTGGTCCCGTGCTGGTAAAATCTCTGGGTGGCTATCTATATTACATAATCTTTGTGGATGAATTCTCCTAAAAGACATGGATATTCTACTTGAAGCACAAGGATGAAGCATTTGATATGTTCCAGGATTTCAAAGCACTGATAAGAATTAAACAGAGAAAACAATCAATGTCTTTTGATCTGATAAAGGTGGATAATACACATCTAATGAGTTTTTTGACTTTTGCAAGAAGACTGGAATCAAGAAGGAGACTATTGTACCTTATAATCCTGAGAAAAATGGTGTGTTTGAAAGAAATAATAGGACCATCACGAAAGCTTCCCAAGACATGTTGCATGATCAAAATCTACCAAATTTCTTTTGGGGAGAAGCCACTAATACAACAATCTATGTTCAAAACAGGATATCTCATAAAGCCCTGGGTGACAAGACTCTCGAAGAAGTATTCACAGGTGTCAAGCCCAGTGTTGGAAAGCTAAGAATCTTTGGTTGCCCCGTGTACTTTCATGTGCCAAAGGACAAGAGGAACAAGTTGGAAGCCACCAGAAATAAAGGTATGTTTGTTCGATGTTGTTACAAGTCTAAAGCTTTTAGAATATACATTCCTGGTTAAAGAAATATCGAGTTTAGCAGGGATGTAAATTTTGCTAAAGATGTTTCCCTTGGAAAAGAAAGGGATATTCCTCCTCCTCCTGTTTAAAGGAAGGATGATGACATGGACCTACTAGAAGGTCCTTCTGTGCTTGAGCTAGAGAAATATGTTGTTGATGATCCCATGGAACCTATCGACCCCTTGGATCCTCCTCCATGTGATCCCCCTGCCATGAAGATGCCACTTTGGCTTTGCGATACTTTACAAGATGTTGAAAAACATGTTATTGCAAGACGAATTTTCAGGGAAAGTAAGAAGTCAATCCAATACCAAGGATATGGTGTGGTTATGAACTCCATCATTCAGGTTTAACCATACACCTTTGAATAAGCAGTGAAAGAGAAGGTTTGGAAATATGTTATCACCAAAGAATATGAATCTCTTATGAATAATGATGTTTGGGAGGTTGTTTCGAGACCCAAAGGGAATTCTTTTGTGACTTCTAAGTTGTTGTACAAGATTAAGCATGAAGTTGACGGGAGTGGTGAGAAATATAAGGCGAGTTTCATGGATAGAGGTTTCTTCCAGAAAGAGGGAGAATACTATGATGATATATTTTCACTTATCACCCACTACACCACTATTAGATATATTGTTTCCCTTGTTGTGAGTCAAGGATGGACTCTTCACTAAATGGATGTGAAGATAATGTTTCTTCATGGCATACTACTTGAAGAGGTGTATGTTGAACAACCACAGGGCTTTGAAGTACATGAAAAGAAGACTCATGTTTGTAGGTTTCAGAAGGCACTATATGAACTAATGAAAGCCCCCATAGCCTGGTATGCCCATATTGATAGCTACCTGGTGAATCTTGGATTCATAAGACGCAATGTCGACCCAAAACTCTACTTCAAAGTGGTTCAAGGTATGCCCCTTATTTTTTATTTATATGTTGATGATTTATTCTTGATAGGTAGTGAGCCTTTGATGCTCAAGTGCAAAAGGGAGATGGCCTTTGAGTTCGAAATGAAAGACCTTGGATTGACACATTACTTTCTAGGCTTTGAGGGGTGGCAACAAACCGGTGCCAATTTTCCTCTCTCAAGGAAAATATGTTGTGAAACTCTTGGAAATATTTGGAATGGTATAATGCAAGTCGATGACCACACAGATAGAGATGAAATTCAAGAAGTTATGTGGAGATGTTGCACGAATTAACTTGGCAAATCCCTCTGAGTATTAATAGTTGATTAGGGCATTGATGTTCAATGTGAACACCCATCTGGACATATGTTTTGCAGTAAACACTTTGATTCAATTCTTGGTTGAGCCTCTTCATGCACACTAGGATGCTACTAAGAATGTGCTAAGATATTTGCGTGTGATGATTAATCTTGTTCTGAAATATATTTCTGAGATGTAAAGTTTCATGGGTACATTGACGTTGTCTGGGCTGGAAATAATTCTTCATAGGAAGATCACTTCAGGCAGTTGTGTTAGCTTGGGATATGATATGATATCTTGGATGAGTAGGAAGAAAAAGTATGTTTCTCTAAGAATGATTGAGGTAGAGTATATTATTGCTAGCATGGCTAGCTACAAGGTCGTATGGTTGAGGAAACTCTTTAGAGAGCTATTTGAGTAGGTTCTGGATACGATAGAGATATATTGTGACAACAAGAGTGGGATTCAATTGGCATAGAATATTGTTTTTCATGACAAGTCCAAACACGTTGAGATTAGGTATCACTATATACAGGACATGTTACCGAGATGAGCAATGAGACTCCATCACATTTTGACCGATGAGTAGATAACAAACATACTCACCAAGGCTTTGTTGAAAGGGAAGTTCTTGGTCTTCAGAGAGCAGCTTGAATTGATAAATGTGACCCTCAGGGATAAGGGTCTTGGTTGATCAAAGACACTAAGCTATGATCTTCCCCCATATTTGAGCTCACAAGGAGAGTAATTGAGTTGTAGATCCATTGGGGTTGAGGGAACTCTATACAATATGATAATATGTGATCCTTACCCTCCATGGTAACTGGTATCCTACTTATTGTATGAAAATAGGATAGACTATGATCATTTCCTACTACGGTAAGTCATATTCTACCTATTTTCACTCATTGATCATGACAGAGTATACCCTAGATGATATCCTACCCACAAGCTAGGCTTGTTGGGATTGTTCCTCCCCATATGGGTAATGGGTTGAGAAGACTCGAGATAGATTGTGATCCTTGCCATGTATGGTAGGTGGTATCTTGCTCAAGTGATGGGTGCAATTGTTCTACCATAAAATCTTGAGAGTCTAGGTGGGAAGATCAACAAACAATAGGATAGAGTGTGATACTTACCTTTCATGGTAAGTAGATCTCACCTATTTTCACAGGTCAATAGGATATAGTGTGATCCTTACCCTTGCAGTAAGTGGTATCTTTCCTATTGTCCTTGTATATAGGGTGGTAGTCGAAGCTACCTTATGATGAATCTTATTCTTTAGATTTAAGAGTGTTCAACAAATGAGTAGAGATGAGCAGAGATGAGAAGAGTTGAGATATGACTTGGTCTAGTGATGACAATTACAATATTTCTAAGAAGAGATTCATAATGCAGTCAGAAATTTCTCCCTAACTGAAAGGGAGTGTTAATTTGGAAGCTCAGGGATAAAATCCCTCCCTTGGACAACCTTCCTCATCATGAAAAACCCCTACTATACCTTGGAAATATTTAATTTGGTCAAGGAAAAATATAATTTTTAATCAGTGAATCACATTTGCACAAAAGTATAAGTTGGACTAAAGGCCAAATTGGGTCTCCTATAATGCATATAAATACACTTCATGTCACATCACTTTGGAGCATCATCATCACACCTCACATCTTCCCTCTCTTCTCTTGATTGGTTCACAAAGGTTTGTAATTGGAGGCCCAATCTCACATGTGCAAAGGGAAGAAAGGGAAATCTGATTTCTATATTGAATTTTATATTTGGGATAGTTTGACTAGCTGTTGATCAACTTTGATTTCATGTTTTGACTTTCTTTGATTTGGAAAATTTCAATTTTTGGAGGCCATATTCTTTGGGCAAAGGACCAAACTTTTATGGTCAATTTGACTAGAGTTGACCACAGACATTTGACTAAAGTTTGACCATAGGAAATCTAAATTTTGACAGTAGGCTTTCTCTCTCCTTTGACCAAAATTTTGAGGATTGTTTGACTGAGATTTGACCAGCAAGGAAGGTTGAGTTGTTTGACTATTGACTGGGCTATTTTGGAGGAAATTTGTTGACTTGTGAACTGGTTAGGGCATATTTGATTACTATTGAATTCGATAGAATTTTTAGATTTGACTTGTTGACCAGATTTGACTTTTATGCTCATCTTTTTTATATTGGTTGATTGATCACTTGGATAGTCAAAGATTTGAATTTGACTCTTTTGTTGATGAATTAGATCATTGTATCTCTCCGTTGATCATTTGATGACAATCTAATAGAAGAAGAATTTGAAAGTGTTTTCCAGTTTTTCCTTGCTCTGTAACCAAATTTTGTGTCTCTTGTTATTTCTTGTTTGTCTTCTATTGTGCATTGTATTTATCGTTCTATTTACAATTTCTCATTGTCATTCAAAGATTAAATTTATTTGAAAAGTGATTGCTAATTGAAGAAGAATTGGATTGAGTGATTGTGCTAACCATTGAACAATGGAAAATTAACATGAGGCCAACATAAAGTGAGGGACATACTCCTATGATAAAACAATAGACTCAAATGATAATGAAAAGGGAGGATGTGTTACCTTACCACGTAGGGGATTGAAAACTAAAGACTGGTACAAGAGGAATCCTTATGAAGTCTCCTTAGAAGAATCTGCCTCCAAATAGGTGGAAAGGCATATGGAAGTAGCCTCAACTTTCTACTGTTGGGGAGGGAGCCAATCTGACCACAAAGGACCCCATCTAAGATAGTTCTTCTAGACATGGCTAACCACATCACAATGATGACACTTAAAAGGAAGCTTCTAGTGGTCGACTTTTTGAGCCCATAACTTTCTGTTCATTGAGATTTTTACCTCTGCCACTAATCTTCTTTTGAGAATGACATCAACTTAGACCCATTCAGTTTTATGATCCTCATTTTACTACCATTCTTCCTCTACCCCAACATAAAAAATGATTTTGTTCTTGATGGCCATGAAAAAATTCGAGCTCCAAAAATGAAGAGGAAACCTTGACAAAAGGGCCCAAACTCTTAGATTGTCCACCAACTACCTTTCCAGATCAAAATCTACAAACCAAGATTTTAGAATAATCTCATCCTTTCCCCAAGACCAATTATGGTTTGAAATGCATGTACAATCTCCTTCCACCTGAAAAAAGTGTGTTGGTGTGTAGAGGGAAACCCTGGGTTTAAAGTGAAATAGTCAATAAAAACCATTAGACACCATCCCCTTCAGCATCACTCGTGAGCAGGTAAAGTCTCACTCAAGGCATATTATGGGGGGCTACAAGAACAAGGATATTTTTATAGTGGCGAAGGGGACATGGGGCCTAGGCTATTGTTCTCAACCCAATAGAAAAATTTTAAGTATACCCCTAATCCTTGTAGTACATTAAATATTATCAAAACACATGATAACACATAAAATAAAATAATTAAAGCATACTGCGTAAAACAAAAAATAATTCCAACAACCAATTCTATTACTTCATAAAGTTCTCCATTAGATCAGAAAGTCACAGTTCACTAGCCTAAACCATCAATTCTAGTACATGATCCTTACATAATAATCGTTTTCCAACCAAACATAACATGGACTACCTATAACATAACATTTTGGCCTTATTTATAAGTTTACATTAGGAATAAGGTTGACCAATAACCTGCATTTTACCGTAGACAATTCCTAATACTATGGAAAAAAACCCAAAACTAGCATAAAGTATTTTCTTCCTTTCCATGTTCCATGTGTGCTCCTTGACCGATGTTATCACACGCTATCCATCTGCAAAATGCTCATCTTCGTGGAATTATTCAAAGTTATTCCTCAAAACAACTAACCCAATAGTCCCCCAACACTCACATGTGGCTCTTCTTGAACCACTTAGTCCTTTTGCTATTCCATGTTGCTTCCATGATCTTCATGCATCTTTCTTCTCCTTTTCTGCATTATCTTCAAGATTGAGCATACTAGTCCATTTGTTTCTTACTCTTCTTCCTTGCGATACATTATTCCAACGCTACAAGTGCCAGTGCATGCGCCTTGTTTCTACACAAAGATATGCATGCCACCTGTCAACACAAGTAGGGGCACCACAAAGATCTGCATGCTAACTCTCAATGAAAGTAGGGTTGATTCCTTCTGGATATTACAGTATGTGTAACATCGACCATCTTGAGACTACTTATCGATAAGGATACTTCAGTGTAGTTTAGAAGAGTGTCTTCATGATTTTTGTGAACTATTGTTGTGCTTAGCTTCCTTAGTTGTACAATACTTGGGCCAAACTTCCCTTGTGTTGCATATTTCGATTTCAATAATTTAACCTTTTTTCTCCATAGGCTGCACCAAATTTACAACTACCCTGGATGCCTTAGTTTTGGCCTTTTACTTCAATGTCCTTCTTTTGGTTGTTGCTAATTAGCACTTTGAACACTCTCTAATTCTGTAATTTGTCACCATTTTAACTCTCTTCCCTCGCTTGCTACACTCCATTCTTTGTAGATACTTCAAGTTCATCCATTGCGCCCACAATTTTATAGACTCTCTCCCATGTTGTGGTATAATTCAGAATTTGTGCCAACTGATTCACTTTGCTATGGCATTTAATTTCCATGATGTGGGTAGCCTAAGTTTGCATACTGGTGATAATAGAAATTCCATCCGCAACCTTTTCTATCAAATCCATTGTTGTGCAAATATCCTTGTCATGGTAGCTCACTCATTCTATCATAAATGATGTTGATTGCCATTCCTTCTACAACCATGGTATTTCTTTGACGTGGCTTAAAGTATTATTTTCCCATACTTCAACGACCTTTTTCTATGTGGATTTGCTTGTGTTGAACAATAATCCATTAGTTCATCATGCATCTGTGTTGGGCCTCATTATTTGTACTTCTACATGATTACATATTTAATATGTTCTCACATTTATTTTTTATTGCATGACTACACAAATTCCCTCATTTCATATTGGGTCAGACAGTCCTGTTGAGTTTCAACCAATTCCCATTGATGAATCCTTCGATAGCTTCTCTATTGCTTCTCTAATTATACTTCTCTTGCCTCCATCACACCTCAGATCATATAAGGGCCTAGCCAATGGATATGAAATTCCCCCGGGTGCTTCAAAAATTTACAATCATATACTAAAACTAAGTCTCTTGGCTCGAACTTCTTCTTCTTTATGCATTGCCATGCTAAGATTTTTGACACGCCTTCTGGAAATTCTGATGAAATCCTACTACTACATAGTCTTCCTTTAACTACAATAGTTTTGGCAATCTTTGTTCCACGATGCCTCTTTCTATCAAGTTAGTTAAGGAAATAATGTGCAAACTGGGCACTATGAATTCCATAAGCATCATTGCTTCTTGTCCATATACTAGCCTAAAGGGTGTTTTTCGTGTCACCCTCTTATATGTAGTTATGTATGCCGAAAGGCCTGCTAGGATTTTTAAATCGCGATAACTTTTTTTTTCATTGTAGAATTTTGTCAGAGGCTTTCCAATATTTTGTTGAAAGCTTCCACAATACCATTTTCTTGCGAATGATAGGGGTTGTTTTTTTGGTGATAAATCTAAAATTCTTCTGTTAGCATGAAAATTGTCTTGTTTAGAAAGTTAGTACCCCGATCACTCATTAGTATCCTAGGGAATAAAAATCTCATAACTACATTCTTGAATATATATCGCGTAGCTATATTTGCACTGCAGTCACAAACTGGTTCTTCTTCTACCCACTCGTTAATATTTGTGCAATTATTATGTACCTTGATCCCAATCTCGTTGTTGGAGGATTGATTGCCTTGATGAAGTAGATGGCCCATTTTTCGAATGCCTGTGACATGACCTGGGGACATAGGGGAATCTCATCCCTCATACAGGGCCTTCCAACTTTTTGACACGTCATAGTTTTGATGGAATTCCTTAGCATCTTTGTGGAGGTTGGGCCACCATAACCCTACATGCAAGATCTTCTGCTTGATAGCCTTCCCTGCACAATGAAAACTCTTTCATGTTCCTCTACTAGTATTAATGGTCTCTCATGTTCCAATATGCACCGCCAAAGTATTCCATCTGCACCAAGCTTGTATAAATATCCTACTATTAATTAGTAATATTTGTGGAGAGTGGGTGCATCTTTATGGAGAGTGGGCCATCATAGCCCTATTCATAGGATATTTTTAGTGGTATCCTTCCTTGCGTAATGACCCTTACAACTCCTTCATATAATTCTACAAGTATCAATGGTCTCTTATGTTCCAGTACACACCATTGAAGTATGCCATATGCACCAAGTTTGTACATGAATCCTGTTATTAGTTATTAATCTGAGGATTTTACCATTAGTTGTTTTTTGGTGCAACTATATACTCCTTTAGGGCTACTCCTATACTTATAAACTAAACAATGTAAGTGAACTAGCCATCCAATATCTCTACTACAAAAAGTTGCACATCTAGTAAATTGTCATCTAGGTTTGTTGCATCTTCTCTGCTTAAAATTAGGGACAAATGTTGAAGCCCTGAATTGAGTCTTCCTAACTTTACTATGACCTCAAAGTCATACTCCTGGAATATCAATAACCACCTATTGATTGTCCCCTCCCCCCAACACTACCTTATCGACCAGATATATCAACGCAAAATGGCCTGTGAAAATCTTGAAGTGCTATCCTAGCAGATAGTGTAAGAAGTTTTTGTAGATAATACACCATTTCCAACCCTTCCCACTATGTAGTAGTGTAATTATGCTCCGTTGTTGACAAGTTATAGATATCGAATGCAATAGCATGATATATCTCCCCTTCTCTTGGTTGGGCAATACTACACCCAAGGTTATTGAAGGGGCATCAACGTGCCCGTGGAAGTCCTTTCCCCATTCTAGCAATAGAGGAAATTTCAGTCTAAAAGTGCCCATGAAATTTTCCATGTCATATTTGTAAACCAATAAATGCTTTAAATTTGAAAAGCAGTACATGTATATATTTTAGAGAGAAAATAGTAAAAATATATATATATATTTTTTTGAATTGTATTTTTGTCTTATCTCCTTATTGGTTTACTCAAATTTCAAGTGTAGACACTTACTGGATGCAGAATTAAATTCCACATCCAACGAGTACCCGTTATGCATACTTCTGAGAAGACCCACATTGAATTAAAAAAACGTTGAAATTTCATCAAATTCTAGTCCAAATATCATTTTAATCTAATTAAGCACCCAGAGAAATCCATGTTCACAACAACCCATCCATGGCACAGGGGAAAGCATTATGCAAAGAAAATAATAAAATAACATAAATGTGAGAACAGATTAAATGGCTTTAGAAGTGCGAAGGGACTAAAGTTGGAGAGGTTGCAAGAAGGGAGATATTCAATATCAGTTACCGCAAAATGCTCGCAAATATGTAAACCTCAGACGATCTGGATATGCAATGATGGATCCTTCATAAAAAATAAAATAAAATAAAATAAAATAATAAAAAATAAAAAATTGGGGGTTAAATTTCAGTGTTGTCTCTTGGTTGTTCCTCCACTCTCTGTCCCTCCCTCCCTCCACAAACACAAATAGACTAGGGACCAACTTTCAATATTATTCCCTTCTTGATTTTCATTTTCTCAATTTTAGTCACAAAAGACACACATATATGGGACAGTGGTGCACATATTTATAGCAATAATAGTCTTCCATATGGAGGTTTTCATATGTGGAATAGTGTAGGTATGTGATAATCATGAGAGCCTCTTGTCTATGTGTGTGTACGTAACTAGAGTTATTAGTCCATGCCTACAACAGGGATGATAACTATCGCTCGAGCATTCACAAGCGATTAATTTAGGATTTCCCCTTCAAGTTATTTTATCCAAAAAAATTAGCGTAGGTTGGGAAAAGTTATTTTATCCAGTCTTTTAACGAAGGTTGGGGCAATTTATTTCATCCAAAGTCTTTTAAATGAAGCTTGGGGAAATGTTGCATAAACCTTTTTCCATGATATTTATGGAGATTACACATGTCAACAACAGTCACCGCTTCCACTTGCAAGCCGCCTGCCACTTCTTTTGGTCGCATGTCACCTCTTCTATCCTTATGCCCCCTTTTCATTCCATCACCACATTTCAATATCAATCAAATTTGCTCTAGCTATAGGATGATTCTCCAATGTCGATGTGTGATCTTCAGTTTCTTAGTCCTAATGCAACTTATATACATTACCCCCTGGATACTTCATGTACCTTGTCGCTCATTCATCTACCTTGTCACTAAAATATTGCATACACCACAATGAGTTAGCTAATACACCTTTGTCCCTAAACCAGATTACACAGTAACTGAACTCCGTTGTTCCTGGTGCCATTGAGTTTGAGTTTGTTGCTTGAGCGCCCTAGTGTTCTTGGAAACTTTGCAGCTATGAAGAAGAGGAAATAAGATCAGACAAGGAAGATGAAATAGAACATCCTTTTAAAAAATAGGTGTTGTCCTCAAGGGATACAATAAAAAAGAAGGCATAGTTGCAACCTGGAAAAGACACGCAGATAGAAGAAGTTATGGAAGAAACAACTAAGAAAAACCAAAAAATTTGACTATCATTGATGCCTTATTTGATGTTGTCATCCTTGGCATGGGGATATGATGGAATTTAAAAACATAAAAGATACCTTGCATTGAAATAGAAACCCCTAGCATTGAAAGAAGCCCTCAAAAACAAGGATGTTGTTGGAGTTTCAGAGTGGTGTGTAGCCAAGACTAGGAACAACTCAAGCTATAGTGAGGTATTTCACATCTTCATGGAGAATTCAATTTCATTGAGTCCATGTTGAAGACAATGAGGAGGTAGGTGAAAAGGCATAAGGGAAGGTGTAGTTTCAGAGTGTGTTTTCATGCTTTTATTATAGTTCTATGCATATGATAGCTCATTCTACATGGGACTAAAATCCCCAAATTTTGTTTTCCATGTTTTTTATTGTAGTCTTATGCATAGATCATTTTTCATGGGATTTATAGTGTAGCTTCAAGAGGCTGGCAACTCTAATAGACCAAATCCCAACTTAAGAGACCTCTATACATGGATTAGGCAACAAATAAGTTCCTACGTTATAACCAGTAAGCCTCACTACTTCTTTATGGGAAAGTTAGTGGGAAAGTCAGTATTTTGAATGACTCCTTTGTTTGTTAGGCAATAATTTTAATGATTTTGAATGGTTGACGATAGGATTTCCTATAATTACCTAAGACCAACCAACATATTTTCGTACCTCGACGAACAAGACCTCTGAACTACAAATTGTCAGAGGGAGTTGTCGAAGGGTTTAATGTTAGGGCTTTAATAAAATTGAAAAACATTAAACCCCGAGAAGCCTAGTATTAAATGTTCTATGTTTTTAGTCACCAATAAGTCTGACAAAATTTTGAGCATGCTTTAATTTCTTGCTATGTTTTTGTCACCAATAAGACTAGATTACAATGAACCGGGTTTTAATAAAATTGCAAGACATTAAACCCTAAGAAGCTTAGTATTAGTGCCTAGATGAATTCTTGCTCCAGAAGGTTGCTAAAGTGTGTCAGATAAACAGAAAGTGTGAAAAATAGAGCATTTCACATGCCATAAGATGAGAAGCTCCAATTATGTCTCTATAAAATGTAACAGTCACTTAATACATAACAAAATATTGTTCATAAACAGAGAACCGTCTTGTAATTCATTAGAAGAAAATAGAATGAGGATGACAAGACCCCTATTTACTTACCTTGGATTCTGCTCTCACATGGCCTGGTAGGTAGTGACGCCCTCTCGTGTTTGGCTCATCATGATATTGATAGAGATATCGTTGTGCTAAACAATGTAAGTGATGTTGCATTGAATTGGAATGAAGACAACTTCATTTAAGAGTAGAGGCGTTGAATATTCCTTTACCACACAAAGATTACAGAGATTACTTAAAATGCGATGAGGGCAAATAAACAAGTGTCAAATTCTTTTATGACACCATTTTAGAGGTAGACTGAACATATTGTATTCACTAAAATCATAGTGCATGTTTTTCTAATATCATTCCTCTTGAAATAGGAGAGCTGAGACATGTGGTTAACATGCACTCCTTGCGTGCTTTCCCTAAGCTTCTCTATTTATCCTTTTATTTCTTATTAATTTTTCTTTTATTTCTAAATTAAATTGTCATTTTTGTGGCTTGGTATGTGTTGAGAACAAAACCAATCGAGGTTTTAGCAGTTTTGAAATATATTTTGCCCATGACGAATTGAGTTTGTCTTAAAGAGATAAGTTGGCACAGTCAATGCTTCAGCCAACCATGATAGATGTAATGTTTTAAGTAGATTTTTTTAATATTCATTTAAACAAATCATTTTTTCCCCTTTAGCCACGCAGAGGATTCCTAGGGTGCATTCAATTCCAAATGTCTATATATTTAATTATTTATAATATTCCACTTTATGGTTCTTTTAATAAAACTCAATTATGATGCATGCACATTTTATTTATGTATATACTTTGAAAGTGGAATGGTGCTTGCCACTTTAATTGACATAGATGTTATGATGGGTTAGCATTGAAAAACTTATTGTATGTAGAATAATTATGGCCCCGGTTATATGAACGTTACCCTTACCCTGGTCTTATGCCTTTTGATAATTACGATCCTGTCCTGCCGAGAGGGTGATACAATTATAATAATTTATTCTCTTCTTAATACCATCCCGGTTCTTAACATTTTATTCTAAAGCAACTTATTTTAAGCTAATATCATTACATTTATTATACACCTTACGTACAACCACGTTTGCAAAACTAACCAATTACGGGATATTATAGTCCTTAGGGTTTTGGTCCATGTCCTACTCAAATGAGCAAAAATCAGAAGTTGAGAAACTCATTATAAGAAACTTTATTTGCTAAAATAACGGTAGTGAAGCAAAGTTATCATAGTCGTCAGCTATTTACCTTAAAATTGAATTTGGAATCCTCACTTGATTTTGATTTTGATTTATTTTTATTTATTTAGAGAAATTGTGTAAATATTGAATTAGAAAATTGTGTGTTGTGTTTACAGATATGTTGAATTTTGCGAGTGAACAC
Organism: Pinus taeda; assembly: GCA_000404065.3. Taxonomy (NCBI): domain Eukaryota; kingdom Viridiplantae; phylum Streptophyta; class Pinopsida; order Pinales; family Pinaceae; genus Pinus; species Pinus taeda. Next base: position 195,851 of record APFE031507861.1, read on the forward strand.
TTGACATATTTTCAGCTCAATATCTCTCCTCACTTGATCTTGATTTTGATATATTTTTATTTATTTAGAGAAATTGTGTAAATATTGAATTAGAAAATTGTGTGTTGTGTTTACAGATATGTTGAACTTTGCGAGTGAACACTCTACATATTTTCAGTTCAATATCTCTGAAAATGGGTGAAATGTTCTCTTTAAGCATATCCATAAAAATAGCACAATTTTCCAAAAATCTCTATCAATATTAAATATCAATGCTAAAATTATATCCCTATGTATACTCTACATAAATGCATTTATGAATTATTTATTAACTTAAAAATATAAACACAATAATTATATTATAGAGATTGACAATTTTTTTCCTTAAATACTTAGTAAAAGTTAAAATTACTCAAATTAATTGCATATGCAATAAAAGTTAAAATTATTAAAATTAGTTTCATATGTAACTCTTAATAACTAAAATACATAGTAAAAAGTTAAATTAAAATACAAAATAAAAGGTTAAATTAAATTAAAATACAAAATAAAAAGTTAAAATTATTAAATTAGTTTGATATGCAACTCTTGAGCAATGACCATTAATGACATTGTGAATGTTAATAGGTGGTAATTTTTAAAAATATATATGTAGGCTATAATTTCATTAAGAAAGTTATTTTTCAGGGGTAGATCATTTTTTAAAAATCTAATTATAAGAGTGTTTGAATGGTTTTTTGATAGAGGAAATGGATTTCGCACCATTAAAAACCTTAGGGCACCTAAAATCCTGAATCTTCACAGTGGTAACCCAGATTTCCTAATTTTTTTTGTCAGATTTTTTCCAAAATCATACTAGAATTTCCACTATTTTCCGAGCAAAATTATAGCCTCACTAAACTATTTAAATAAATATAGTACATACAAGTCTTATTTATATTTAACATGGACCATGCCAATCTTAACTCTAATAACCATTTCTTATATGGATTTAATACAGGTCTTTTGATGTTTTATATGGATTTAATACAGGGTTTTTGATGTTTTGATTACTTTTTGTTTTGTTTTCTTTTGATGTTTTATATGGATTTAATACACGGCTTTTGATGTTTTGATTACTTTTTGTTTTGTTTTTTGTTGTCACGCCTTTTAAAAAGAGGAATTTGTTTTGGGTTGTGTCATGTTTTTTATTGTATTTATAGTTTTTTTTTTTAATTTGTTTATTAAAAAATAGTTTAATTAGTTTGGGTTAAGTTTAGTAGAAATTTAATGATTTAAAAAAGAATAATATAGATAAAATAGTCTTTTTAGCAGGAATCCAATAATACAATTTGAAATAAGAATGTGATTTTTTATTATTTAAAATACATTTTTGAATGCATAAATAAATTCAGTACTCTAAAAAACCCTGAGCACTTAATTTTATAAATTAAATAATTTAAACCTAAATTTAAAAAAAAAATGTCATTTTTTATTAAAAATAACCAAAAAATATATGGCTAAATAAATTATTTTTATATATAAATTAAACTAACCATCACTGCAACTCAATACAGCTCATACAAATATGTCCTCCTCTCCTCCATTAATAATATTTTGCAAAGTAGTTATATTACTTTGTATCCTAAAACCATGAATTATTAATGTAATGTAGTTAAAGTATGGATTTGAGATGAAATCCTCCAACCATATATGTTTAATGTGACGTAGTAATTATGAATTTGATTAGGTGTTCAACCCTATTTGTCTGTTCGTTGTTCACACCAAGTTATCCCCATCATAGCTTCCCAGTCCATGTCCATGTCCATGTCCATATGAGGTCTCTGGTAAGGCTTACTTTCATCGTGTTTCTGTCTCTGGATATTCTCATGTTCAGAATATAATATTTTGGCTACAGATGATGAAGAAGTGGATGATTGTCGAGGTGGATATGTCCATCAACCCGTTCAGAAGTCTCGAGGTGGATTATGTCGTTAAGCTGCTGCAACAACCCCCGTCGTCCTGTGTATCCTCCTCAACTGGGCATAGACTAGTGAATACTGTGATGCATTTTATCTCCTTAAAACTCTGTAACTGTAATTCAAAGCTAAACTTCTGACTTTTGAATGTAGCCATTGAAGGTCTGTACTTACTTGGCACCGGGCATATATTAGTGATACTGTGATGCACTCAAAACGAGATTCCTAAACTGTTGATTTCTCTATCTCTTAATTTCTGAATGCAGGCATTGGAGGTCCCTATTTTCCCGGCAGGGACTACGTTTCTATGTAGCTTTTGTTTAGGAGTGAGGTTGAGGAATTGTTTGGACAACCAAAAGTGGTCAGAATTTGGGCAAAAAAAATTCAAAAAATCTTGTGGAAGTAGTGTTTGAATCATGTTTTTGATAGTGGAAATCGATTCAGCACCATCAAAATCATCTAAGGCACCTAAAATTTTGAAATTTAACAACTTTAACTTGGATTTACAAAAATCTCTGCCAAATTTTCTCAAAATATGGCCGGATTTTCCATGACTTTCTCCGAAAAAAACAGTTTCATTAGACTAAGGCCTAATTAATAGCTTGGATTAATTTTTCCTTTCTCTACTTTTTTTTTCCATGACTTTCACGGCAAAAAGGCAGTTTCATTAGGCTAAGGCCTAATGCATAGCTTGGATTAATTTTTCTTTTCTCTACTTTTTTTGTATGTTAATGTATTATGTTGGTTAAATAATTAGATTTTTTTTAAGAAAGAGTATTCTTTTTTTTATTATTATTTAAACGGGTTATTAAATGGTTAATTTTTTTATCATTTATGATCAATTTCAATGAGATTTTCTTCAAAATTGTGTAGTTACATTGAAGTAGTGGTTAAATGTGTAGTTACACCCATAAATTTATATTAAATGGTTTTGTGACCTATGTAAACATAAGTGGATTAAAGCTCACCCCTGTGTCCTTTAAATTAAAAACAAATGGATTAGCTTAAGTGGTTCTGAGATAGATGTGAGGCTAATTAGTTTTCACTCAAAGTTGAGAACATCACAGATTCATTTATTTTGATCCCTTCAAGATTAGGCTATGTAATTAAAGACTAACAATTTACCCCATTTAACATCCATGGATCATGGAGAAGTTCTCTTTTGATCCCTTCAAGGTTAGGCTATGTAATTAAGACTAATAGTTTACCCCATTTTACATCCATGGATCATGGCGAAGTTCCCTTTTTATCCCTTCAAGGTTAGGCTATGTAATTAAGACTAACATTTTACCTCATTTAATATTCATAGATCATGGAACTAGTTTCAAGTTGAGAGTAATGTGGACACTGAGGAGGGTTTCAAGCACATGTCATACTATGGGTTTCGACTGTCTTCGAGCAACCATGCCTCCCTGAGCTATGAAGAAGCCTGTAGGAATAATAGTTCCCAAAAAGGTCAAGACGAAGAGCCCAAATAAGACTGCTCAGAGTACCAAAAAGACTTTGTTGCCAAAGTCTGAGCCTAAACTTGTTCAAATATTGAGATGCTAGAAAAGGCCATTTCTGCACATGACACTAAGGTTCCTGAGGTTCGAGTAAAGGAGGAGAAAATTATTAAAGGCAGGAAGTTAAAAGAGCAGTCTACCCAAGACGTTGTTGCTGCAGAGGAGCCATCCCATGTGAGTGAATATGCGCCTAAGGAAGGGGAAGTCGTTTATGAGAAGGTTGAACCTGTCACCGCATTAGATCTCATGAGCCCTTTTCAAATCTTAATCAAATTAGATTTCCGAGCATTTGATACTTTTTTGGGTGAGATCTATGGATCTGGTAAAACACCTCAAGCTCTCACTGAAACTCAAAACAAGGATGCCCTCTTATTTACAACACCTTCTTTTTTAAGTTAAGTAGTTGGAAGATCTCTCTCCTCTCTCTATTTCTAATATATGTAGACATACCACAATTTTCTTGGAACTTAGACTACATGGGGGAGCTTTGCTAAAAAATTCCTCTTCCCAAGCTTTCTCTTATAAAAACACAGTCTGAAACTAGGTTCCCTAAAGTACAATGTCGCCTCAGGCATGTCCCCAACCCTTAGGAAAGGTGGCCCAGGTGCAGGCTGCTCTGGGTTCTTTTTTAGTAGACAAAACTGAGAATGTCCCATTAGTCGAAATAACTCATCCATATTTGCATGCACTCTTTGAGTTCTTGGCAAGAAATGGCATCATTTGTAATTTCAATGGGTTATGACAATGCACAACAGACCTTTACCAATGGATTCATTTGACTTGGACTAAGGATTGTAGGGTCTTCTTCTGTTCTAAGGGTTTCTTCATCATCGTGTTTTCCAATGAAGAGGATTATCATAATGTTATTTCTAAGGGGCCTTGGTTTTGGGGAAAAGTTGGGCTTTTCTTGACCCCTTGGTTCCCATATGTTGACCCCTAAGCTACCCATTTGGGTTCGGCTCTCGATTTTTTCGACCCATTTATGGCATTCTTCAATGTTTCAAGGTATCAAAAACACCTTGGGTCATTTTTTGGCCACAAACCCCTCACGAGGCCAGTGTATAGAAATCAACATCAACAAAGGCTTGCCTCAAAAAAATAATTAAAAAATGGGTGAATTTCGTTGGACTCAACTACTAGATATGAGAACATTGCTTTTCGGTGTTGAATTTTCCATCTAACAAGCCATCTTTAGAATTCTTGTTCGCAAAAATTAGTCAAACAAATGTCCAAGTCTAAGGCATGGAATCCATGCAACCCGCCTCTTCGTGAATAGGAGGATTCCTCTTCCTAGGATCAAGAAGATTGAGATTGATGATGACATGCTCTCATCGGATGAGGTCAAGAGTTCAAATCTTTAAAATCCATGTGAAGAAGGTAAGGAGATCCAAGTTTTTCCAACTACCTGAGAAGAAGTTCTTAATAATGTTCCATCGAGCACCATGAAGCGTGCCCATAAATCAACCTCCTCAAACTCTAATAAGGAAGCCTCCTCAGCTTGTTAGATAAATCTTCAGGTAGCTTTGGCAGCCCCACCTTTAGAAGGTTTGGTCAAAGTAGCAAAAAATAAAGGAAAGAAAAGACACACTGACTATTTGCCCCTAACTGGGAGATTTTCATGTAAATTATGTTTTTGCATTTCTTTTGTTTTTCTCTAGATGAGTAGGATGGCTAGATGCATAGTCCCTAGATGGCCTAAAATTCTATCCTTTCTATGTAAACATTGGATTTTACGATTCTATAATAGAAAATTTCCGCTTTAGCTTACAAAAAACATTTATGGATCATGGAGAAGTTTTTGGAAGATTTTCCTCTAGGATTTAAATGGAAAAAAAAAGTCTTATTTTTTATCATAAAAAATAATAAACAACATTATCTTTGAGGTTTAGGTGTTTCTTCCCAATTGGATCTAGTTTAGTGGTTAGACGGGGGCTTCACTCAATGAACCTCGTGACCTGCGTTCGTGGAATATTAAACAATAACCTTAATTTGATTACATATTTGAAAATACCTCTAAAAATCACATTATTTAACCCCCTATCAATACGAACCCAATACACCTTCCCAATTTAAAATACCCCTAATTTCACTAGATACTGTAGGTACCTATTTTTTCATTTACATTTTTTATACCCCTTTATATTTTTCATTAACTTTTAGCTCCATTTTTTGTACCTGCCAATATAAAAACCCTTCACCCCCTATAGTTTTTCCCTCAATATATATCCCCCAATATGAACCCACATGGTATGGTATTTCTCTGCTAGTGAATCCCTCGTGGGTGGTTATGAAGGAGAAATGTGTCATCCCCATGTAGATTCAAATCCTAATGGTTTACTCTATTTAACATCCATGAATTATGGGGACATATTCGAAAAGTTTGGTGTTGTCTAACTATTCTATGTTTTGGAATTTTTAGTTGGAATCTAACAAAAAAATTTCTTGTTAGATCATGTTTTTTGATTGCTTAAAATCCATTTTTGAATGCATAAATAGATTCTGCACCCTGGAAATCCTTAAGACATTCGCACTGTGTCAACAAATTAATGTTGTATTTCAGGAAAATTTGACCGAAAAATATGACTGAAAACCCCCCAAAACATAAAACAAATAGACTTCAACGAAAAGGTTTTCCAGTAGGGTTTTTTTGGAAAAAATTATTTATATTTTATCCTCGAAAATAATAAACAATACTATCTTAAGATTTGATTTATTTTTGTCACATGGATCTAGTATTAATGGTGAGGGAGGATAAATGTTATCATTCCCGTGTGGATTGAAATCCACACAATTTTCCCTATGTAATACCCATGGATCATGGATAAGTACACGAGAGGTTTTATGCCAAGGTTTCTTCAAGGAAAAAAATTATTATTTATTTTATTATCTAAAATAATAGACAATATAATGTTTAAGGTTTGAGGTGCTTTTGTCAATTAACTCTAGGTAGTTTTTTACTAGGATTATCTCAAGGTTAGGGTTTTTTTCTAATTGGATATAATTTAGTGGTTAGGGAGGAGAAATGTATCATTCCCATGTGGATCCAAATCCTGATGGTTTACTTTGTTTAACATCCATGAATTATGGGGACATACTCAAAAGGTTTGGTGCTGAAAAAATACTTTATAATTCATTATCTAAAGTAACAGACAATATAATGTTTAAGGTTTGAGGTGCTTTCTTCAATTGACTCTAGGTAATTAAGATTAATAACTTACCCCATTTAACATCCATAGATCATGGAGAAATCTCTGAAAAGTTTTGGACTAGGATTACATGGGATAAACAAAGATATATCTTTTATCATCAGAAGTAAAAAGTAATGTATTATCTTGAGGTTCAGGTGTTTTTTCCGATTGGATCTAGTTTAGTGGTTAGGGAGGAGAATGTGTCATTCCCATGTGGCTCGATGGTTTACTCTGTTTAACCTCCATGAATTATGGGGACATATTCAAAAGCTTTGATGTTGTCTATCTATTCTATGTTTTGGAGTTTTTGGCTACAATTTGGCAAAACATTTTTTGATTAGATTGTGTTTTTTTGTAGTTTAACAAATCAAACTTGAGATTTTAGCAAATTCTTGTTGGATTTCAGGCAAGTTTGAACAAAAACCTTGAAAATGGAAAAAGGCTTTCCATAAGGGTTTCTTTAGAAAAAAGTATTGATATTTTATGATCCTCAAAAATAATAAACAATACAATCTTAAGGTGAGGTATTTTTTTTCAATTGGATCTACTATTAATTGTTGGAGAGGATAAATGTTATCCTTCCCATGTGGATTCAAATCCTCATAATTTACCCTAATTAACATCCATGGATCATGGAGAAGTACATGAGAGGGTTTTTTTTGCGAAAGCTTGTTCATGGAAGAAAAAATGTATTATATATTTTATTACATAAAATAATAGGCAATGTAATATTTAGGGTTTGAGGTGCTTTTGTCAAGTGACTCTAGTTTTAGTGATTAAGGAGGAGAATTATTATCCTTCCCATGTAGATTCCAATACCACTCGTGACATGTTTTGTTTTTCATGAGAGAATAATGGTTGAGGTTGTGAGCCTTACAGAGTACCTTACCCTTACTATACAAGCCAAAAGAAGAGGTGCTTGGTTGTCGTGTTAAGGAAAAAAAAACAAAAGATTGAAATGCCTTTCAAGGATTATATTTACTCACAAACACATGATTGAGGTTAATGTGGATCTACATTCACTTATTTTAAGGTTTTTTTAATTATTATTATATTTGATATAAATAAAATGAAATAATAATAAAAACAAGGAATATTTATCAATCTCAGTGTTTTTCAATTTAGTTTATTACTATTGCATTTTGGTATACATCTTATCCATTCTATGTTACATATTATGCATTAAATCACTCACAATGCAATTATAGATACACAAACCATAAACACTTACTAATTGAGGGTTTTGTGACCTAGGGCTAGGTTGGTTTACCTAGGTTTGTTGGTATGCTAACCATGACAACCACTACTTATGCTTGGTTTTTTAATTATTATTGTATTTGATATAAATAAAATTAAATAATAATAAAAACAAGGAATATATATCAATCTTAGTGTTTTTCAATTTAGTTTATTAGTATTGCATTTTGGTATACATCTTATCCATTCTATGTTACATATGCATTATATCACTCGCAATGCAACCATAGATATACAAACCATAAACACTTACTAATTGGGGGTCTTGTGACCTAGGGCTAGGTTGGTTTTTCACTAAAATTGGTTGGGATTAATTTGTTATTTATTAGTATGGTGTATTTTATATTTTATATTATGTTTTATAGTTAGATTTTCTTAGAAAAATAAGTAGGATATCTTATGATAATTGTGTTTGTCAAATATTCGACAAATGTCGAGGATTTTTTTTTTTTAATTCAAAAAATATTTGCAAGTAAAATCCAACAATATGACCGAACTATAGAAGTATAATGTCGGATTTTTATCCCATATGTACTAGTGGGGGTCACAAGTTAAGAGGATAAGGGGTTAGGGCTTAGGGCGTTCATGGCTTAAGGTTTAATAGGTCATTGGGTTAATAGGTTACGAGTTATGAGTGTATGGGTTAAGGGATTATGGCTTGGGGGTTAATGTGATAGGGAATTTAGTGGTTATGGGTTAAGGGCTTATGGGTTGTGATAATGGGGCTCCTAATACCCTTATCACCACTATTGGGGGTTCCCTTTTAATTTTCTCATGTTGCATTCCATCAAGGCCCCTTATCCCATATGAAATTAGGTCCTAAGCCACCTTCTCATTCTCTAATGCTAGGACTATATATCTTATTAAACCATGCTTGTACCTCCCCTTGTACCATTCAATACACAACAAGATACCCCTCCAACCTTTTTGGTCATACCATTCAACTTTTCCTATTGTTATGAACCCCCAAATTTGGTTCCAATGCCCCTACAATACACCCTTGGGCCCCCTTGGCTAAGGGACTAAATGCATTAGAGTTTATGTGTTGTGATAAGGGAGTCCATAATCCCCTTATCGCAGTTATTGGGGATTCCCCAATAAAATTCAATTGCATGACACAAAAGAGAAATTGAGAGAAACATACAAGGAACTTGGAAAATTGAAAGCATTTGTTATATAATTAATGGAATGAAAAGCTACCATGCAAGTGGGGAAATAAAATGGTTGAGTTAATCCAAAACCATCCAACAATGTAAGAATTACATGTGTCGACTATTTAATTTTTTATATATGTTTGACCTATGTTTGACAATAAGGTCGAGTTTGACCTATGGTTTCTCCTCTTACTGTATCTTCTAGACCCACATATGTTGAGAGTATTAGTGCAATTATGTTTAGAAGCAAGCCATTCATAAATAATGAGGTGGTATTCTCACCATATGCAAAAGGGAGATCCAAATGTAAGATGACCTTGGTCATCTCTATATTGAAGGAACAAAAAGAGGGGCCAAAAGGGGATGAAACTGGATATGGATAGCTTGAAGATTGCACCATTAATGTAGTTGAGGACCGCTTGTGTCAGTTTCGAATAGACTTGGAGAAAACTAAGGGAGTTTGAATGTCACTTTGAGCATGTTGTGGACGAAAACTTTGAGAAAGATTGTAAATTTGTATGGGATTGTTACCCATGCATTTGGTAAGAGATTGGACTAGCATTAAAGGATGGCGAAAACTAAAGGGACATCCTTATATTCACTTTTTTCTTCTAAGTGGACATGAATGACATTTGGGCCATGCATGGAGATAAGCATTACTGTATTACTATGAACTTAGATGCATTTTTGGACATTATAAGACAATATTTTTTCCTTTTGAAAGTAAATATGTGGAGAATATTTAGGGGAAATGTGACTATCCATAAAATGTGGATCAGATTTGGGGACCTTGTGGCTCTTTTCCCTGGACCCTAGTAGTACTTGGAGGTTGCATTTAGAGGGGTTAGTGGGTAAAAACCTAATATGACCAAGAAGAATAGTGTTGGAGAACCTATGGTTTGGGAGAAAGGGGGTTCTACGAGTTAAGGGGTTTAGGAGTCAAGGGTTAAGGGTAAAGGCTAAAGAGTTAGGGCTTAGGGTATTTAGAGGTTATGGGGTTGAGGGCCAGGGGGTTGCGGCCTATGGGGTTTAAGGTTTAAAGGTTAATGACTTAGTGGTTAAGGCCTAAGCACTAAGGGCTTAAAGATCAGGGGATTTATGGGTTAAGTGCTTAAGGGTTATGGGATTCAGGTGTCAACGAGTTAAGGGGGTAGGGGCCAGGGTTAAGGGGTTTAGGGGTTAGGGGTTAAGGGTTAAGGGTTAGGGTTTAAGAGGATAACTGCTTAGGGCTTAGGGGGTTTAGGAATTCTAAGTTAGGGGTTAGTAGCTTAGGGTTTAAGGGATCAAGGGGTCAATGATTTATGAGCGTAGGGGTTAAGGGATTATGGCTTTGGGGTTAAGGGGGTAGGGAATTTAGTGGTTATTGGTTAAGGGATTATGGGTTGTGATAATGAGGTCCCTAATCCCCTTATCACAACTATTGGGGGTTCCCTTATCAATTTCTCTCGTTGCCTTCCCTCTACACCTCCTAGCACCTATGCCATGAGGTCTTAAGTCCCCTTCTCATTCTCAAATGCTAATATTATAGACCTTTCTAAACCATGCTTGAACCTCTCACTTCTACACATCCATGCTATCCTTATGTCCCCTTACCCTGTTCAGTACACCAAAAGATCCCCTCCCCCAAAATTCATGAGAATTGAACATTTGGAGGCGGTCATTTAATAATTGCCTCTAAAATTTTAATTCTAATGAATTTTGGGGGGCGAGGGGGTTGTCCAAAATTACCTCCAAAAGTTACATTGTCATGACTTGGAAGGGTGGTTCGAGGATTGTATGTTAGGTGTTACAGGTTAATGGGTTATGAGTTATGAATGTAGGGGTTAAGGAATTATGGCTTGGGGGTTAAGAGGATAGGAATTCAGCGGTTATGGGTTGTGATAATGAAGCCCCTAATCCTGTTATCACAATTATTAGGAGCTCTCTTATCAATGGCTCTCGTTGCCTTCCATCTAGCCTCTTATCCCCTATGCCATGAGGTTCTAAAGCCCCTTCTCATTCTGTAATGTTAGGATTATAAATCTCAGTAAACCATGCTCGAACCTCTCACTTATACCCATCCATGCTACCCATATGTTCCGTTGCCCCGTATAATACACCAAAAGATACCCCTCCCCCCAAATTCATGAGAATTGAATGTTTGGAGGCGATCATTTAACAACAACCTCTAAAATTTTAATTCTAATGAATTTTTCTTTTGGGGGGAAGGGGGTGTGCGGGTGTTGTCAAACAACCCCCCTTAAAAGCCATACGAATTGAACTTTTGGAGGTTTTTTTGGACACCCTCTGCCCCCAAAGGTCATGAGAATTGAATTTTTAGAGGTGGTTGTTAAATGACGACCTCCAATGTTCAATTCTCATTTGGGTTGGTTGGGGGGTGGGGGGGGGGGTGGGGGGGAGGGGGTGGGGGGGGGGGGGGGAGGTTGTTTTTCAAAAACTGCCTCCAAAAGTTAAATTTCTCATGAATTTTAAAGGGGATTGTTCAAAAAAATGAGCCCATGAAAAAATTATTCTGGGGGAGTCATTTAAACCCACCCTCCCACCCACCCCCTGCCCTCGACCCCCACCCAAAAAAAAAGTCATGAGAAAACACTTTTAGAGGTGGTTGTTAGAACCACCCCCAAACCCCAAAAAAAAAATCATGAGAAAACACTTCTAGGGGGGTTTCAAAAAACAACCATGAAAAATATATCTCAAGGCATAATTTAAACCCCCCCTATAATTCATGAGAAAACACTTTTAGAGTCGATTGATAGAAGACCCCCCGAAAAAGTTCAAATTTTCATGACTTTCGGGGTTTGGGGTTCAAAAACCACTCCTAAATGCTTAAAAACATTTTGTAGGCCATTTCGGAAAGACCGCCACAAGCCAAACTGCCCTTAAAGGCCTTTTTTGTAGTACAGTAGGTGCCAATACATGCCAAGTGCCAAGTGTCAGGGCATTCTAAGTGTCAAATATTCCTTTGTTACTTTTCTCTTACTTTCCAATAAATGATCTCAAATAACTTTAATCTTAAACCATGCCAAAGCATACCAAGGCATTTCAACACATGGAGGGCATGCTAAGAATTTCCAAGTGCCAACAAGTGCCAAGTACCAATGTGTCTCAAGGAGTGTTACACATGTTATGGAGTGACAATGCATGTCAAAGAGTTCTAACGTGTGCCAAAGAGTGCCAATGCATACCAAGGAGTGTTAGGGAGTACTAGGGAAACACAAGGAGCACCAGGTCAAAATGCATGGAAATGAATGAATATTAGGGTGTGTCAGGGAGTGCCAATTAGTGTTATGCATGTCAAGGAGGGACTGACAAGGTATGCTAAGTAGTGGTAGGGCATTCTAGGGAATACCAGGGCATGTCACGAAGTGTGCTAGGGATTTTTAGGGTGTGTTAACATGTGCCAATTAGTTTCAAGGCATGCCAAGACATGCCAGGTGCTAAAGCATGCTAGGATGTGTAGGGTTCCAGGGTGTTCCAACATGTGTTAAGGAGTGTTAAGGAAACAAAAGGGAGAACCAAGCTAAAATGCAAGGAAATAAACAGATAAGAAGGTTAATAAGTCATAAATTTACCTTTTTCAAAGGGGCATTCTAGGTACACTAATAATAGGTTCGAATGCATGCAAAGTGCTAATGTGTGCCAAGGTGCTAATCTATGTCAATGCATGTGAATGTGTTCTAGGGCATGCTAGGGATTATAGGGCATACCAACACATACTAGGGGAGTGTTATGTTATGCTAGGGCATGCCAACATGTGCTTGGGCATCCTAGTCATGGCAAGATGTTCTAGGTACAAAGATGTTCCAAGACATGTGAGCTGCCAAGGAATGTTAGTGTGTGCCAAAGTATGTCAAAGTGTGCTAGGAGTGTTAGTTCTCTTTCATTAACAAAATTGATCGAAATTGATTATGTATTAAATAATATGGTTCCTACATACAGTAGTGGAACTTGATCTAAAGGGAATTTGCTAGATAATAAACCTAACAAGGATGACTCATGTGTTGAATCATACGAAAACTATATTCTCATTACTTAAGAGAAACAATACTTCTTAACAAATTGATTGTCTCTAACCACCATGGCCTTGGACACATGATGAAAAATACTCCATAACAATGATCTTAAATCATTATCTTTTGTCAAAATATATAGAAACAGTCACATAGCGTCATCAAAAACTCAATGGAATGATCAATGATGATGAACAATTTTTTACCATCACCAAAAGTAACCAAAAAGTGCATTAGTGACGACCAATAAAAGATCGTCACTAGAAGTGTCACCAAAGAGGGAACTAGTGATGGGCCTTTAGCAAGCCTCACCAAAAGTGTCATTGAAAATGAATTTGGTGACAAACCTTATAGCACCATCACTATATGCACTTACAACAACATTTTTTTAAGGACCATCACCATATGCAACATCGATGACGAACCCTAAAGGTCTGCCATAGGCATGACCCTCACCAATGACATTTTTTGTTGTATATATATATATATATATATATATTTGCACTTTTTACAATTCAATATGAAGCATGTGTGTAACTCTTTACATGCTTTATATCAAATTGACACATTGCATTTATTAATAACATAAAAATATTTCAATGTTGTTCATAACCTAAATAGTTGAATTTCCATTTTAAGTAAAATAACATTATGTCAACTTTATTATTCTACTGAAATAGATTTTCTAGAACCCATTATGATGTATATCTATAAAATTTCTTCCATGCTCAACATGAATATGATACATGACACTTTAAAGAAAGCCAATATAAAAAATGTTAATTAAATATAAATCTAAATCCCTCTTGATTCTAAATTTTAATTAAATTTTAGATCCCTCTTGATTCTAAACCTATGGGTTTCACAAAGGTTCCTATCCCTAAAAATAAAACTTCCTTGAAATTTGGAAAACTTTAGAAACTTGAGCACCTCATGGAACCTAAATATTATAACATATACACCATTATCAATCCATCCTATCTATAAATATACTTTCATTTGCTAAAAATATATAGGAATGATGCATCAAGAGGGGTATGGGTGCATGGTGTCCTTTCATGGGGTATCTGTAAATATACTTTCATATGGCTTCATTCTATGTTGAACATTTCCACACTCATTTTTATTTTAGTTCTCTATGATTTTATTCCTAATAGCTAGTATTAGAGGTAAACATTTCTCTATGAATTTTTTTACATTTAAAATTGCAAAACTATAAAAGTATTCAATTGTCACATTTCTAAATTACAACATTCATATGTTGATCTCTTACACTTGATTGCTACATACTCAGCTTCAGGAATTTCCATTTCAATCATATAATCATATGGCCAATGGGTATTAAGAGTGCAAGTCTCCATAATACATTCATGGTCAGATTCTACCATCTTCCATCTCCTTGGTTAACCTACCTTTGCTTTGATTTCTGTGAGACTGATCTGAGCTACTACGACTAGATGATTGTATTGGAAAGATATATATTCAGGAATAAAATATCTATAAATAATGTGACCACCATGTTTTTTAACCTTTTCAAAAAAATGACCCATCACAACCATGTCACCAATTTGGTATGTGAACTATCCATCTTTATATGGTCGCACCAACCTACTTTTTACTTGTGTGGATCACATCAAATAGTAGGCCATGTTCTATTCATTTCCTGAGGGGGCGGTGACAACAAAGAGATTGCCTACAACCAAAATAGAAAATATGTGTTATTTATGCGTTCAAGATTTCAATTTATAGATGAAACTATTAATGATAGACACCACATGCCTTCCCTTACAACATTAGAGACTTTATCATAATCAAGTCAAACAATGGGCTCTTCAACATGCATCTCTTTCCACATAAGAATTGAATGAGGTCCCTTCGGATTAAGAAGGACATATTTCCATCCTTTCACATACCCGTGTTTTTCACATTGATCAAGTCTCCTTCCATAAGCACCAATGCAAAACTCACAAAGACATGCAATTTTTTTTGTCTTGTTGCCAAATATTTTCCCCATGTATTTACCTTGAATTGAGTGTAATTCCATTATGCCTCCTATAGTATTACAATACTAAGGAATGGATCTATTCACATCGCCTAGTTCAACATTCTAGAAGAACCTACACAGAAGCTTAATAGATCTATGACCTTCATGTCCTAAATGAGATTTGCACCAGTTTACCACCTCTAGTGATGATTTGAGTCGATCTGCATCATGACTCATTTGATATATCCTAAATTCTAGCTTCACACATGAAACTGCACCATCATGTTGACCCTTTCCATGTCTTGTTTCAAAATAACTCCAAGAATGCTAAATTTTTGTATTCTTGTGTAGCCGACTCAACCAATAAAAATTGTGCTTACTTAAACTTCCTAGCACAACCATCTTACCATATCCAATGCTTTTTTAATGATATGTCATTATTTTTGAATGATTCATAAATCACATCACGTAATTCGTTAGTATTATACCTACCATCAACATTCAATTGTGCATGTTTGTATAGATCATGTATGAATATGGACACTTGGTCTGAGTGATACTACTCAGTCTATAATTTTGTCTGCAAAGAAATTGTGTAATCATTTAGAAAATTTTACCATTGATAAGATTGTGCCTAGCTGAAATACTACGCAAGAATGTTTGAATTCAGAAGCTTGCTACCTGGACCTGTGTGAGTGTTTGGAATATTTATAGATCTGTTTCTGAAACGCACCCATGAATTCTGAAATAGGAATCTCATCCTCAAAATAGTTGTTCCTCCTATACGCTAGAGTTGAAGAAGATGGTTGCTTTACCATGGTATACTCATATTGCTTCCATGTGAACATGACATCTGACATCCTAGACTGGTTCAGATCAAGAGGAAAGTTATGGAAATCACCACATTCAATGCATCTTCTCCCACCTATATATATTTTCTTGTAAAACAACTCTTTTGCCACCCTTCTGCACAATATTAATGAAAAAATCACACACTATAGGAGGAGGAGGGTTGTCATGACAATTCTTCTTGTAAAATTCATGGAATGTGTCATAACAAAGCTGGAACTCAACATGATATCAACAACAACACGTCGTGGATTGTATTAGGCCTAATAAACCATGGATTCAATTTCTGAAGCATCCTTATGGATATTTTGACATGGGATTGCTTTCGTTAAATTCCTCGAATAATGAAACTAATGTCATTTCTACAATGTGCTTAATGTGATCTACATACTTACCTTTAGATAAGCGATGTTGTATGACATGCTTTCTATTTGAAATAACATAAGAATGACTATAACAACACCTCCCATATCTACCCACTTTCACTCTCCTGTCAGGGTAAACATGAGAGGAGGGCTACTATAACATGACTCAACCTACTAAACACAGTTAAGGAAGTGGAATCGACAACTTGAAACTTTATTGACTTCTCTCAAGTGCTATAGGACCCAAGGAGCTAACCAACCACTCCAGGTGCCCAACCCCTGAGTTAACTTTCCTTTTCAATGAGCTAGATCCTCAATCGCTTCCATGACAAGACAAGCCAAGGACTATAACCCTTCAGTCACTCCCATAAGCTTTCTTCCTAGCAAATACAATCTAATTTACTCAATTATGTGCTAGTGACCCTAAGATTTGAGCCACTTTTCAAAGCTAGGATCTACACCTCTACCTAGAATGAAACTTTATAGAATAACATGTGACACAAATACAAAGCCTTTAACACAAAACTTAGACAAGGACTTGACCTAACCAGGTCTAACCATGGCATTCATTCTATCAAGCACATAGTGAACATGCAATCTACATGTCATGAATGCATATATCAACCTAGAGATCTAGAACTTATCTTAGAATCATGAAGAAGGTATAATTCCCTCTCACAATCACTGCAAGAACATCTATTAGGTCATGCATTTAATAACCATTCATTTATCAATAAAACATGATAGGATCCATATCTTAAAGATGTCATAAAACCATGCTTATAACCAACATATAAATAGAATAATAACAATGGTAGAATAGCCATTAAATCCACATAATAACAATTCAATTTACTCATGAAATACAAGAGGAACTTAGATCTTATTAACAAATGCAAAATTCAACCAAGTCAAGGACTTCCATGTATCACCCAACCATAGATTTAGCTGAACCAAATCTTTCTTTCAATCAATCATCCTCATGCCATATTCCAAGCATGAATGTGGGATCTCATGGGGTAAATGAATCCATAAAAAACCAAGGGAATCCAAAGGTTAAACCACCTCCAACCTCACCCTACTGTGATCTCACCTAAACCAGTATCAAGATCACAAAACCAAATCAAGCTTGGATGACTCAGTATTCCTTCACCATCCCTTGAGGATTTTTCCTGTCTCCACCCACTTGTCAAGGGCTTCCCAAGTAAAACCATCTCCACCCCCAACCCTTGGGATTTTTCTGAGACCATCTCACCCAGATCCAAAACCTCCCAACAATCCAACCCTCAACCAAGAATGAATCCCATCACATTGTGCCTATCCAGAAATGGAAAGGCAAGGTTGAAACCACTGTTAAACCCGACAAAACCCATTCCAATGACAAAAAATGAATCAAATACACATGCATGTACCATGCATACCAAAACTAGCTGGGAATCATACATGCTACTTGTTATTTGCAAGTATTCCCATTGAAGCCGCTTGATCCAACTCTTCCTTGCTTGATCATTGCTTTCCTTTACTTCCCTTGTCCTTCCTTTGCTTGCTTTCTCCTCCTGGTGCTCTTCTCCTGTCTAAAACCAATTCCAAAATTGAACTGATAAAAGGCCTCAAATAGATGCTCTAATGTCTTTTTATTATTGATGCCTGTAATTTCTTCATTTTTCCTCTATTTTCCTTCAATTTTCTCCTCACATGCAACATGTGACCTTTCACCTCCCTTTTCTCCTATTTTCCTTTATTTTCATAAATAAATGTCAATAATGCTTTTTTTCCTTTTCAGAGCCTTTGCCAATTTCCCTTAGCCATAATAAACAACAAGTGATGCCCAATAGGATGCTTTTCCCAACATTCAACTTGGAATATGTGTCCCATTTTTTTCCTTTATTAACTTTATTACATGAACTTTTAACCCAGGTATGTTACAGACACCTCCCCTAGGGTAACACCATCCTTGGTGTTCAATGGCACCTATAACTAACAAGACCGCTAAAAACCAAAACATACTACCCATGGATCTTTATAACTTAGCTCGTTGCAATATTTATAATGAACAACCTACTCAAAAGAAAAAACATAATGACAACCATACCAGTTTTTGGAGCTTTATAACACAACTTTTTGCGATATTTACAATATCATCCATACATAAATATGTACATATACCAAAAATCATTTGCCTCCACTAGCAAATAATGAAGGATACATAGCCCGCATTTTATCGTCCATCTCCCATGTATCTTCCTTGGGCCCAAAGTGCTTCCAATGCATTTTAACTTGCTCAATTTCTTTGTTCCAGAGCAATATGAATTGAGGTTCTGGCTGGAATTCTCCTTCTGGCTCCACCTTCAATATAGACCAATCAATAACATGATCAACATCTTTCACATATCTTTTAATCAATGAGACATTGAAAACATCATAGAATTTCACTATCGGAGGCAATGCAAGTCTGTAGGCCACTGGTCCAATCCTCTCAAGCATCTTGAAAGGCCTGCAATACCAAGGTGCCATCTTGGCACATGATCCAATCCTCAAGGAGCTCTTCTTGGGTTTGATGCACAAATACACATGCTCCCAAACTTTAAACTCCTTAAATGTCATGTGTTGGTTTGCATAACTCTTTTTTATATCTTATGCTGCATTTAGATTCTTCTTTATAACCTGTAGTTCTTGTTCCATCTTTGCCAATATGTACGGTCCTATAATTACATTTTTCACTAGATCATTCTAGCTAATGGGAGTATTACATCTTCGCCCATAACGTGCCTCAAACAAACTCATCCTTAATGACTCCCGATAACCATTATTGTAAGCAAACTCAACTAGTGGAAGACAATCCTCCCACTCCTCTGTTGATGCATGACATACATTCTCAACATATCCTCCAGTATCCTGTTGACCCTCTATGCATGTCCATTTGTATGCAAATGATAAGTTGTACTTAAGGACAACTTTGTACCCAAACCTGCAAATAAATCCTTCCAAAACCTGGAAGTAAATTTAGCATCTCTATTTGACACAATCTTCTTCAAAACACTGTGCAACCTCATTTTCTCCCTGATTAAGTCCTATGCCACCTCGCTAGCTGAATAATTAGTCTTCACTAGAATGATGTGAGCTACCTTACTCACCCTGTTGATCACAACCATGATGGAATCATGTTGCTTCGATGCCCTTCTTTAAATTCAGCCAATAGTAGAACTTCTTCACAGTTGTCAATGTCTTTTAATATCCTGGGTGACCTAAATATGGCTTGACATGAAACTTCCTCAAGGTAAGCTTCTTGAGCTCACTGTCATGCGACACATAGATCTTTTCCCTAAATCTCACCAATCCATTTGTTGTGAGATGCTAGTCCACATCTTGTTCACCTATACCCTATTGTAACTTGTGGTTAAGTTGTTGGTAGCTGTCATCTCGTTGTCCTACCTATAATATATAATCTTGTAAATCTATCCCATAAGAACCCACAGTTGCACAAGGTTTACCTGCACTACCCTACTAAGAGAATCCAAAACCTTTTTCTCCTTTCCTTTAATGTATCTGATCTTAAAGTCAAACTCATTGAGTGTGGCCAACCAACTAGATTGTCTGACATTCAAAATAGGTTTGGTCAAATAGATATCTCAATCTACTATGGTCACTCATCAATACAAATCTACTGTCAGGAAGATAATGCCTCCACATCTTCAAGGCATGAATGGTTGCTTCCAATTCAAGATCATGAGTCATTCAATTTCCTTAACTCATAGCACACCACCTGTCCCTCCTACATCAAGACTCCACCAAGTCCTCTCTTGCAATCATTTGTGCACACCGCGAACTCTTTATCTGGATCTGCAATCTTTAATACCAGAGCATTTGTAAGCAACGACTTCAATTGCTCAAACTTGTTGCACATTCCTTTTTCCATTAAAATTTATTTCCTTTCCTCTGCAATGATGTAATAGGATACACAATCCATGAGAAGTTCTTGATGAACGACCTGTAGTAACCTGCTAGCCCCATGAATGATGTGAACTCATCCACATTCTCAGGAGTTTCTCACTCCATGATAGCTCTTATCTTTTTCGGATTCACTACTATGCCTTCCTTGGAAATAACATGTCCCAAGTAATGTACCTCTATCTAAAAGAAGTTGCAATTACTAAGCTTGGCATACAATGGATGTTATATTAGCAATATAAATACTATTGCTAGGTGTTCTGCATGCTCTTCCCTATTCTTAGAAATATTAATATATCATCAATGAATACAATCGCAAACTTGTACAGATAAGGACATAACACATTATTCATCAAGCACATGAAAGTAGCTAGAGCATTAGTCAAACAAAAAGAAACCACAAAAAACTCATAATGTACATACCTATTCTGGAAAGTAGTCTTGTAGGTGTCCTCTTCTTTGATGTGTACCTTATGATATCCGGATCTCAAATCGATCTTTGAGAACACTACTGCTCCCTTCAACTGGTCAAACAAATCATCAATCCTCGGCAATGGGTACTTTTTATTTATGGTCACCTTGTTCAACTTCCTATAATCAATACACAATCTAAGAGTACCATCCTTCTTCTTCAAGAACAACATTGGTGCACCCCAAGGAAATACACTTGGACTAATGTATCCCTTGTCAATCATTTCCTTCAATTGCAACTTCAATTCCACTAACTCAGAAGTGATCATATTGTAAGGTACCCTTGATGCTAGTGTTGCTCTCGTTACCAACTCAATAGAAAAGTCCACTTCCTTGTAAGGCAAAAAATTTGAAATATTTGTTGGAAATACATCCTGAAACTACTGCAAAACCATATGCTTCTTGAAGACTTATGCATCCTCAACATCCTTACCCTTGTCATTGGAAATATGAACAAAAAATAATAAACACCCCTTGCTACAACTGCGCTTAGCCTGCATACATGTAACCATCTAACTAATGTAGGCTTTTTCTTCTGCTACAAGATTCTTTTCCCCATTATCATTTAGGCACTCAATAGCCTTGTCATAACAATTTACCTTCATCCTGTGGAGGTACATCCAACCCATACCCAAAAGCATACTACATGATCCCAATGGAAGTAGATTTAGATGTGTTGGTGTAGGCATACCATTAAGCTCAAATGTACAAGCTCTTACCCAGTGATGAATTATCTTCTTAGTACCTATAGCTAATTGCACCAACCAAGACTTTGCATGCACTTATTTTCTCAAACCACACTTATCCACGACGTTAGGATTAGCATAACTATAATTCGATCCAGGGTCAATCAAAATAGAAACAAATCGATCACATAGCTTACCTTCCACATCAATAATGGATGCTTGGTGATCTATCTGCTTGTTGTCCACAACTGCATAAATATGAGGAATTTTGTGTCCAACATCCCCAACTATCTGTGCCTCCTGAGCATTATATATCTAAGGCATGCCACCCTGGTACAATGGACAATCCTTCTTGCAATGATCTTTGCCACAAATATAGCACTACAATAGTCCCCTACCATCACCTCTATTCTATTTCTCTCCAGTCTATGACCCATGTCCCTTCTCAACTGCATTAAACTTCTTGTAAGGAACACAATTTTCTTTCTCACCGACATCTTGAGGTCTTTCCTGCTTTGGTGGCCACTTCCCTTTAACTTTCTCAATCCCCTTTAGTTCACGCTTAGGCTCATATTTATGCTTTTATTTCTCATAGCAATGCTTTATTTTCCTAATGGCTTCCTCTAGTGATAGTGGCTCATCAAACGCAATATGGTCTCTATATATTGTTGGAAACCCACTTATAAAACTTTGAATCTTCACTTTCTCATCCTTGAGGTAAGGCACATACCTCAATAGCTCTAGGAACATACTAATATACTCATCATCAGTAATGGAAAACATCTATAACTCATAAAAAATCTTAGCTCTGTCATCATAATATCTTTCAGATAGGTACTTCTTCTTGAAGAGTTTCTCTAACTCATCCCAAATCAACTCTTCTTCTCGAATGCCTTTGAAATTATTCACATCTTCCCACCAGATATTTTCTTTCTCTTTAAGACTAAAGGTGGTTATTTTGGCTTTCATGTTCTCTGAATAGTTATGCAATATGAATAACTTCTTCATCCCAATCAACCATGCCTCTACATCGTCTGACTTCTTCATCTATCCATCGAATGTAGGAGGCTTGACTTTATTGAAATCCTCATGAAAGTTCCCATTCCTCATGTGATCCGAATTGGATCCATAAAGAATAATTAACAGAGCCATGGTTGTACCAGGTCAGGGAAGACTTCAAAGAATTTACAACAGCAATAAAAAATACCTCTAAACCAATGGCAATGGCAGCCAGCATGGAACGACGAGGACCTCGGTCAAAGCGCATTGACCAAGGCCCATGGAGACTGTGTGGGAGGAAAAATTAGCCTCTAGGAGGCTCGGATCGGGAAACAGAGGAGGCTTTTGATGTCGCTGGGCCAAAACCCTCAAAATGGGGAAGCCCTGAGCACTCGGTCACGTGGGAGCCGAGAAAACTGTGGGATAAAAGGCTAAGTGCTAAAGGTGGGACCCGCTCCAAAACCAGCGGTATTGATTGGGGGAATCCATGGGTGGTAAGCATTTTTGATGGAAAAGGAGTGATTCCACTCAGCGCCTAACGCGTGGCAAGCGGAGGAGAGAGAAAACTGTCACTCATCGCACGCTGATGGTCGAGCTAGTCAACTGTGCGGGACGAGCGAATAGTGTCGGATCTGGGGGCTCCAAATCTAACAGCTGAGATCGTGCCTGATGGAGAAGACAGAATTGATGGGGGATTAAGCTACGGTATGAAAGAATTTGAAGTCCGGATTGACCACCACGGTGGCAAAATACTTATTCTACGATGTAACTGAAGAATTGAACTGACGACACAGGCTGGTGCAGTTCGCAGGAGGATAAGTGGCCACTCCCTGTGAGCCTGATGATGACACCGAGAACAAGGAACTCCAAGCACAGCTGCAAGTAGGCGATCCGACGAAGGTGGAAGAGGAACTGAACCGCCATGAGCTTGAATGGTTTAAAGCCATGAACAGAGAATAGAAAGGACACAGAGAATCGGGAACCCAGAGAGGAACACCAAAGACAGAAGACAAAGAAGAGAAAGAATTAGTGAAGTAAAAAGCAGAAAGAAGACAGCAGGGCCAAGCTTACCAAAGGTAGTGTCGAGCACCAGAGAGCTTGAGAGATTCAAGCCATCCCTGAGAGGATCTGTCAGACCAAAGAGGTCAAAGAGCTGGTAGAGAAGAGAGTCTGTGTACTCTAGTGGTTTGGGGAATCTAAGAACCACCCTACCAAGCCAATTTGTTTCAGGAGACTCATATTCAGCTCCTTCATTGTAATTTTTTGCTTCAAGACACAATAAAAAGAAGGCCACCACTGAGAGCTGGATTGGAGATGTAGCCCTGGAGGATAGGCTGAACTCCTTATTAATTTCTTGTGTTCTTGTCTTTGCTTACTGTATTTCTCTGTTGTTTTCCATTTCAAGTGTCTGTGTATTTGCAATCTAATCGATCTGTTGCTTAAATAACATAGACACACACACCAACATATGAGTCTATAATACCTTCATTTAATAAATTCTTAACTAAGATCACTCATAGGGTGATTATCAGATCAAGCGGTATCAGAGCTTTACACTGTAAGGTTAGACAAGCTTGTGTTGATTTAGCTGTTGAATGCTCACTAGATCAAAGCTCAAATTAGGAGAAGGAGAGTTGGTCGAAACTAATCCTAAAATTGGGAGAGTCTATCCTCAAAAGACAATGTCAGAGGAAGGTTCTGTGGGGCCAGACCCTTAATTCATAGAGAGTTTCCTAGCTATAAAGTCTATGGTAGAAGAAATGTATAGGGACTTTAGAAAGCATAAGGATGAAGATTCATCAGGTTCTAAACAAGATAAAGAAGAAGATGAGTCTCATTCCGATGACCACTCAAAAGGAAAAGGGAAAGAGGAAAGCTTTCTCACACCTCCTAATAGCCCTGTGCATAATAAGAAAGCATCTTTGATTAAGCTAGATGTTAAATTTGACTTGCCTATATATGATGGAGAGCTATATGCTGAAAATTTGGACAATTGGATTAGACAAATTGATGTGTATTGTAGAGTGCAGAACATCGACTCAGACAAGAGAAAAATTCAGTTGGCAAGCCTACGCCTAGGAGGCACTGCCTTGGTTTGGTGGGAAGGTAGAACCCAAGCTGACATGAAAAGACATGGTAAGACCATCTCTGTCTGGAGTGATTTTGTTTCTGCAATTAAGAAGCAGTTCTATCCATTGGCCTACATGCAACAAGCCATGATGAGTTGGAAAACTCTTCGACAGATGAAAGGGCAAAGTGTGCAACGGTACACTCAAGAATTTAGAAAGAGAGCATTGATTCTAGGGATCTCATTAGACTCACCAGAGACTCTTTTGAAGTACATTGGTGGTCTACACATCTACATGAGGCAGACCGTCCTCATGTTTAATCCCACTAGTATAGATGAGGTATTTGTACAAGCTACTCATCTAGAAGCTAGAGGAAAGAATGGAAATCCAGAAGTTGGGGGACCATCCCAACCCAGTGCAAGCAAGAGAAAGGAGAAAAGAAAGCATAAGTGGAAAGTAAGGAAGGCTCACACTGCACAAAAAGGCAAAGCTTCATGCACTCACTGTAAAAAGGATGGGCATGATGATGAGCACTGTTGGATTCTGCATCCAGATTTGAGACCTAAGAAGTCCGAGGGAAAGAAGAAGAAGACTGTTGCAACTATTCAAAAAGATTTGGGGTCAGACTCGGGAGATGAAACAATAATTGTAGCCACAGGTATAAAAGGTAAGAATTCTGAAGCATCTACTAGTAATTTTGCTCAATCTGTTATTGATGAAGAACATGAGAGAAAAAGACATGAGCTTTTCCATATTCGAGTTATTTCCAAAAATCAAAAGATTGATACTTTGTTTGATAGTGGCTCACAAGTAAATATAATTTATGAAGAAATTGTAGAGAAATTGGGATTAGCAACTACACCTCATAAGAAACCATGCCCATTAAGATGGTTGAATGATAAAGCACAACTACAAGTGACTAGACAGTGCAAACTCAAGTTTTCTTTTGGGTTAACATTTGTAGATGAGGTTGAGTTAGACATAATTCCTTTGGATATATGTGGAATTGTTCTAGGAAGTCCTTACTTGTATGATAGAAAAGCTATTTTCTATAGAGTTGAGAACAAGCATCTACTTGTTAAAGATGGAATCGAATACTTTGTAAGAGCTCATAAGCTCAAGAATAATTATACTCTCATAAACTCAAGGTAGATGAAAAGAATGATACATTCATGCAAACAATTCTTACTAATGGTTGTAAAGGAAAAGAAACCTGATAGAACCGATGTATTTGAGGGTTGTAATGCTAGGCAGCAAGCTGATATAAAAAAGACTGTTTCAGAGTATGATGTCATGTTTCAGGAACCTAAAGGTTTGCACCCAAAAAGGAAATAGTACATGATATTATTTTGCAGCAAGATGTTCCATTGCCTAACATTTGAATGTATAGGTTGTTTGCTTTAGAGAATTCTGAAATCAAGAAGCAGGTGCAGGAGTTGCTCGAGAAGGGGTTCATCAGGCCTAGCACATCACCATGTGGGTCACCAATCATTTTGGTGAGAAAGAAAAATGGTTCGTGGAGAATGTGCATTGACTACCGAGCACTGAATAAGATAACAATCAAAAATCGTTATCCCCTTCCTCGCATAGATGATCTTTTAGATCAAGTAAAGGAAGTTGTTTATTTCACCAAGATGGATTTGCACAGTGGATACCATCAGGTCAGAGTTGTAGAGCAAGATGCATGGAAGACTACTTTCAAAACAAAGCAGGGACTGTATGAGTGGCTAGTTATGCCTTTTGGCTTGACCAATGCCCCTGCTACTTTCATGAGATTAATGAATGATGTACTCAGACCTTTTCTTGATGATTTCGTTATTATGTATCTAGATGACATTCTGATTTTTAGTAAAACATGGGAGGAACACTTAAAGCATGTTAAGAAGACATTAGATGTTTTGAAAAGAGAAAAAATTTATGTTAAACTCTCAAAATGTGAATTTGGAAAAACCTCTTTAAATTATTTGGGTCATATAGTAGGGGGTGGTGAATTGAAAATAGATCCCTCTAAAGTGGCAGTCATTGTAAACTGGCTTGAACCCAAGTCTGCTATAGAAGTGAGAAGCTTCTTAGGAGCAGCACAATATTGGAGGAAGTTCATCTCTATCTTTTCCTCAATTGAAGCTCCCTTACATGCTTTGATAGGATTGAACAAGGTGTTTCAGTGGGGAGGCAAACATCAGAAAGCCTTCAACACCTTGAAAGAAAATATTAGTACAACACCTGTACTAGCATTGCCTGATCTACAAAGACCATTTGAGATCCAAACAGATGCCAGTGACTATGCCATGGGTGAAATGTTGACACAGCACGGTAAACCCATATGTTATCATTCTGAGACTTTTAATCCTACAGAAGTTAACTATCCTACATATGATAAAGAATCATATGCATTAGTTCAGATAGTGAAAAAGTGGAAACATTATTTAATGGGCAAAGAGACAGTAATACATATTGATCATCAACCACCTCAATATCTACACACCCAAACTAAGTTGCAGCAATCAAGACATTACAGGTGGATGGGTTTTCTACAACAGTTTCATTTGGTCATCAGATACAAAAAGGGCATACATAACAAAGTTGCAGACATGTTGTCTAGACCCATTATAAATGCATCTATTATACTTAATCATAATTATGTACTACATGAAAGCTACATTGAACAATATGCTCAAGATATAGATTTTAAAGATGTATATCCAACTTTGAGTCAAGGAAAAAAGGTAGAAGAATTGGATTATCATGTGAAGGACCGACTCTTATATCATTGTGGGAAACTCTGCATTCCACAAACTAAGAGAGAAAAGATAATTAGAGAGGCACACACTTCTCTGATATTAAGTCACTTTGGGGTAAGTAAAACAGTTACACAGCTGCAAAGATTTTGTTATTGGCCGAAAATGAATGAGACAATTTCTAGATATGTAAAAAGGTGTACTATGTGTGCTAAAATCAAGCCCAGCAATAGAAAACTAGGCTTGTACACTCCATTACCAGTTCCTTCTCACCCTTGGGAAAGTGTTTCCATCGATTTTGTTGGAGGACTACCTAAATCTAGGAAAGGTCATGATTATCTGTATGTGGTTGTGGATAGGTTCGGAAAAATGTGTATTTTGATACCTTGTAGTAAACAGATTACAACTGAACAAACTGCAAAACTATTCTTTGAACATGTATGGGTTCATTTTGGATTACCCACTTCTATTGTATTTGATCGAGACACCTGATTTGTGGGGAAGTTTTGGTCAAGTTTGTGGGAGCTGATGGACACCCAATGGAAGAAAAGCACATATTTTCATCCATAAATCGACGGCTAGACAGAATTAGTTAACAGGACAGTGATCCAGTTACTCAAAGGATATTGCAGCAAACATCCTAATATTTGGGATGAACACTTATGTTATGTGAAACATGCTTACAACAAAGAAAAATACTCTTCTACACAGAGATCTCCTTTTGATACCTGTTTTGGTTTCACACCAAGGTCCCCTTTACATTTTGTCTTTGGTAAACATACCACAGTTGATGGACACAGTGACATGGACAAGGCAACTAGGTTCATTAAACAGATCCAGGAGATCCACCAGGCAGTACAGGAACAGCTGGAAAAGAGCCAAGCCAGATACAAGGCTAGGCATGACAAACATCGGGTGGAGCATAGTTTTCAAGTTGGAGACCAGATCTAGCTATATATCAGCTAGGACGGGATGCAAGGTGAAGGTAAAAAGCTAAAGCCTATCAGGTATGGACCTTTTAGGATACTTGAGAAGATTGATGAAAATGCTTTTCACCTTGATCTACCAGCTTACATGCACATCTACTCAATCAAAGGATACATGGGGAAGATCCTTAATTAACATATCGTCCATCTCAATCAATACCATCACAGATCCTAAGGAAAGAAATATAGAGCAGAGTTCTCCTCAAGCAAATATCCACCAAACAATGACTAACCAATGTGAATGTTGGAGGCTTCTGGGGTAGTGCACTCCAAATTATATCTCAACCCTTCAATTAAACCAATGTAATCCCAAAATTGTTGAAAATAGCAACAAGAAATGATAAAATAAGAATCCAGAATATTTCAATTTTAATTTGTCCTTGAATTAAAATTGGGAATTAAATTCGATTTTGTCTCACCAACTGCTTGGAAATAATTAATTAATTCATTATGCATTAATTAGTTGGAGAAATTCAAGTTAGAAGTCTTTCTAAAGTCATGCAACAGTTATCCCTTAAATTAAGGATATTATCCCTTAATTAAGGAGATAAGATTGAGTTATATTTGAGTTGTAATTAGTTCGCTTGGTTTTCTGAGTTAAGTCTAGTTAAATTAGTTCGAAATTGTTTGAGGAACTAATTGTGAGTTATCAGTCAATTGATGCATGCATGCACTCAACCAGTGTACTCCAGATAACTAAATATTCCCTCATCAAAAACTCATGCATGTCTATTCTGAGAAAAACCCAATTGAGCTAAATGTCAAGGACAATGTACTATCAGTTGCATGTGTTTTCCTATGAAGGAAACTCATGCATGCAGTCAAAGCAAGGTTCCTTGAGGATTGCGTAGTTTTACAGTGTGTAAGAGTAGTGTTCCACTTGGTTGAAGGTGAATCATCCCAAAGGAATAACACAAGGAAATAGGAGTTTGGAGGGCAGAGGAGAAGGCTTAGGAGAAGATTTGATTTCCTGTGAGCATCTGTTAGGATTGTACTGAGAGCTAACTAGCTATGAGAGATAAGGATTTGTATGATTTCTACGTATTTCCACCTTGTATGATAATATAGATAGTGGGGTTTTTAGCTGAGGTTTTCCCCAAAGTATTTTCATGTGTCTCATATGCATTGATTATTCTTCTTCTGGTTATATGTGTTCAGCTTGATCTTGCTAAATCTTTAAGCTTCCGCAAAGCAAATTGATAGTAGAAGTAGATTATAGTATTTTGCTTTGGTATATTACATTATCAGGTTAATCTAAAATCATATTTTCTACATGGTCTTAGAGCGATATTTGTAGAGAATTCTACATGGTATCAAAGCCAAGTTTATCAGAGCTATGAATAGTATACAAAGAAGAGAATTCGAATTTTGAAGTTCGAGGTTACAGGTGCAAATCGAATTCTTATCATACTTCAAGGTTGGCCAATGACGTTCTATGGCTTGAGACTCGAGTATGCCTTGGAAGGCAGCTCAAATTGCATAGAATGGAAAGATCGCATGGAGGCTGTATTAGAAGACAATGGCTTGAAGGATTTCATTGATCGAGAAATCCAAAAGCCAGTTTCAATTAACGCACAAGAGTTGGTTGAGTGAAAGAAGTGTGTGGTGAAGGCAAGATGGATCATCCTTGAGGGAGTTTGAGACCATATTGTCTCGACTTTCCATGGGAAGGATACTCCATTTTCAATGTGGAAGACATTGAAGGACCTCCGCTAGAACATTAGCGACCAGAGGAAATTGGCACTCAAGGATAAGCTTCGAAGAATCAAGATGGAGAAGGGAAATACTATTTCCACATATCTAAATAAGCTCACCACTTGCAAAGATGAGCTTGGTAGTGTGGGAATAACTATTGCCGATGATGATATGGTGAGCCTCACTCTCCTTGGCCTTCCAAAGAGCTGGAATAACTACTAGGACTTTGTGAATGGAAGGGAGAAACTGTCAAATTGGGAATGACTGTGGCCGGATCTCATGCAGGAGGAGATCAAGAGGAACACATGAGATGGTTCTTCATCCATGGATGATGATAAAGAAAATTTGGCCTTAGCAAGTGAGGCAAGGAAAGGGAAGGGTAAGGCATCCCATTCCAAATCGAATTCTTCTCATGGAGGGAAGAAGAGTGACAAGTCTAAAGTGAGATGCTTTAATTGTCATGCGATGGGTCATTATGTGACTAATTTCCCATCGAAGAAGTCCAGGAAGGGATCCTCAGAAGGTGAGGTATTAGCCTCTCAGTTCGAAAAGGACTTGACCCTCATCGCATGCATGGTGTCATCGATGATGGGTTGTGCTTGGTATCTTAATAGTGGAGCCTCATTCCGCATGACCGGTGATAAAAGCTTATTTAGTGCCTTGGAGGAGAAAGACCTCAAGATGCGCATAGAGATGGGTGACGACGGAAGGTATAGTGTTTCAGGAGTGGGCACAATTGCTTTTAAGAGGAAGCATGGAGCTCCTATCACCTTGATAGATGTGAAGTATGTGCTTGGACTGAAGAAGAACTTGGTATCAGTCGTGATGTTGGAGGACAAAGGCTACGATGTTGTCTTTAGTAAGGGAAAGGTTTTCCTTAGACACATCACCACGAGATAGGTGAAACAGATCGGTTCATGAGTTAAGAACATGTATGCTCTTGATGTTCAAGATGCATGCAAAGCCTTGAGGAGTAAGGCAAATGTTAGAGACTTTGTGGTTGAGAGGGAAAGTAAATTACCTCTCAACATGCAGTCCTAGAAGAAGTCTCAAACAATTTTGGAGGAGCCACAATTGGAGAAGTAGAGAGGAGACTGAGTGAAGAGATCCACTCATGCAGATGCCTCCATTAGGGAGGAATTTCAATCCAAGTGGGCAAAGGGATCACATGCAGCCATACCTCCAGGTGTGAGGTGGGGCGATGTGAAGTGATAGTCCCATGAAGGCTGGCTGAAATTGGGCAGGGTCCATTGAGAGGTTTATCTCATGGATCGTACCTTGCTACGAGAGCACAAAGTACATAGTAGCGGGAGGAATCAGTGGGATTGATACAATTAGAGATCAAAGTGACAGACGCTAGAGCAGTCAGATACTGAAGAGCGCAGAGAAGGATTGACAACAGTGCAGAAAGGCAGAGTGAGCAGAAGCACAAAGTTTTCAGTTGACAAAGGCAATAGCAGTCAGAGGCTTTGATGATAGATGCATCATACTAATTCAGGTTGGATGTTTTTTTATTTCTGGAGTTGCTGGAGCAACAACACTAGAGGTAAGTGTTGCATGCATAACGTTCCAAAGGTTCATGATTGGGATCAAGTTGAATTCCTTTCTTGTTGAGAGGGAGTGTTGAAAATAACAACAAGAAATGATAAAAATAGAATCCAGAATATTCCAATTTTAATTTGTCCTTAAATTAAAATAGTGAATTAAATTCGAATTTAGGCTCACCAGCTGCTTGGAAATAATTAATTAATTCATTATGGATTAATTAGTTGGGGAAATTCAAGTTAGAAGTCTTTCTGAAGTCATGCAACAATTATCCCTTAAATTAAGGAGATTATCCCTTAATTAAGGAGATAAGATTAAGTTATATTTGAGTTGTAATTAGTTAGCTCAGTTTTCTGGAGTTTAAGTCCATTTATATTCAGTTTCAAAATTGTATGAGGAACTAACTTGAGTTATTAGTCAGTTGATGCATGCTGCACTCAACTAGTGTACTCCAGATAACTGAAGATTCCCTCATCAGAAACTCATGCATGTCTATTCTAAGAAAGACCCAGTTGAGCTAAATGTCAAGGACAATGTACTATCATTTGCATGAGTTGTGTTTTCCTATAAAGGAAACTCATGCATGCAGTCAAGGCAAGGTTCCTTGAGGATTGCACAGTTTTACAGTGTGTAAGAGTAGTGTTCCACTTGGTTGAAGGTGAATCATCCCAGAGGAACAACACAAGGAAATAGGAGCTTGGAGGGCAGAGGAGAAGGCTTTGGAGAAGCTTTGATTGCCTATGAGCATCTGTGAGGATTGTACTGAGAGCTAGCTAGTTGTGAGAGCTAAGGCTTTGTATGATTTCTATGTATTTCCACCTTGTATGATAATACAGATAGTGGGGTTTTTAGCTGAGGCTTTCCCCAAAGTATTTTCATGTGTCTCATATGCATTGATTCTTCTTCTTCTGGTTATATGTGTTCAGCTCGATCTTGCTAAATCTTTAAGCTTTCGCAAAGTAAATTGATAGTAGAAGTAGATTATGGAATTTTGCTTTGGTATATTGTATTATCAGGTTAATCTATAGGCAGATTTTCTACATGATCTTAGAGCAATATTTGTAGAGAATTTGTAGAATTTCTACAAAAATAGTCCATAGAAAATAGTGCCGAAGGCTATAGAAAATGAAATAATCATACTTAAAACCTAGGAACCTCTTTGTTGATGGTCGTTCCCTTCCAACATGTGTAAGAACCCATTTGAACACATAATATGTTAAGCTAACCTATGCACTACCTCAATGAGCATACGATCACATAATAATCCATGATACTTAGGGAAAACCCTTAGTTGATACGTTTCACATGTGTTAGGGGTCAATTGAGTCAATATGAATACAAGGCCCTAACCAAGGATAATGCTTAATCAAGATCAACATACAAGAATCCAAAATATGGAACGATGATGGCAACAAAAGTGATATTCCACCGACAAACATGCAACAAGGCACCAACGTCTTGGCTCCAAAGTCAACATTCTCCAAAAAGATTTTGTTTGGGTAGGGTCTTCAAATTGGGGCAAAGCTCATGCTATATGAGGGGTAACATGGCCTTTGCTTTAAAAACATGTATCTCACATTTAAACTTCTATACCTTGGATAATAGTGACAATTTTGGGTACCCGACCTAAGGAGGGTCTTTCTTCTTGATATCCTCTCAAAATTAAAATTCCCTTAACTTTGTTGCCCTTGAATACTGGCATTGATCTTCTCATCCCTCCATCATTAATACTTTATTTTTGCTCCTATACCCATCTTGATCATTGGGGTTACTTGAGATATCACCTTGCTACTTATTCTTATGCCCTTATGATTTCTAAAGGATAACCCTTAAATCTAGAGGAGAGTTGGCCTAAAGAGACAAAGGTAGGTTGTTGACATGATAGTGGGTGACCTCTCAAGGTTCCATTACAAAAGAATCTCACGCTTCTTGAGATAAATACCAAATTTTGATGTTTGAGACCCACTACACCTGAAAGGGGGCTAACGTCACCTTACCAACCATATTCTCACTTCTATCTACTTTCCTTTGGCTCACAGTGGTCTTTACCTATAGATATTAAAGATCAAATGGTATAATCCAACCAATTCAAGAGCTCTCCAAATCTTCTACTTCACACACCACCAATCAAATTATTTGACTCATTAGGGTTAGGTGGAAGATAGGATTTCCAGTTTACTTTAGGCTAACCAAAGTTATAGTTCAAAGGGAATATCTCTAAACATGAAATTACCTAGAGAGTGGAACCCTAGAAAAAAATTTTAAAGACATACGAAAGGCATAGAGCGATGAATAATGATAGATCATTGATTTAGCATATCAATGGATTTTTTGGAATATGGAGTTAGTCAAGGAGTATATATATGGAATATGACTGATGGATGTGATTTTAAGGAAATAGAGAAAGTTATAATTAGGTTCATCAATTCCTTAAACACTAGCATCCTTTTATCTTCTTTGGATATTGAAAGGGAGGAAGATACATTTTGGTTCCTCAATAAAACCTTGATGAGAATCGTGTTCAACGGGATGTTAGAGCCATAAAAAATTAGCAAAATTTTGGGGAGGATTTCATTAAACTCTAGTTATTCAACAAGCACAAGATGGAAGACAATACTTACAATAAATTGGATTATACAATCAAAGAATTGCCAATAATCATCCAAGAGAGATAATCATCCAATCAACACAACCTCCCTAATAAATTTTTCTCAACTTGAAATATCTGCAACCAATTTACAAGAGAGAAATCGAAGAAAAAAAATCATACAACCTATGGAATTTCTCCCCCAAAACTCCACAAGAAAATGAGGTTATATCTCTCTCTATTTATAGGAGATAAACTAAACTTATTATTCCCATAAAATAACATTTTCTAAGCTAAAATATCCTAATCTAGTGTATGGAGGGGAAAAATAGCATCTTCAACAATTAGTTATTCTAAAATAATCCAAAATAGGCTTTTAATGCCACCTGTACAAAATTTTGGGGCACAAATCTCTCAAAAGATGAGCTTTCTCCAAAATGAATGGGGACAAGTGCCTCTTGGTGCAACATCCTACCTCCAAAGGTGCTCTAAAAATTTACAATCTTTAAATGTGTTCTTCACCAGCCCCCAATCCCCTCAAACATGGACAAGTGGGCTCCAAAGCACATGCTTCAACTCTAAGTCATCATATTAACACAAATGAAGGCTTCCTCTCTAAATTTACCCCTATAACATATGGGTATGTATGTGGGTTCCAATGTGCAATCAAATTGTTTGGCAACAAATCCGTTATGTCAACAACTCTTTAAATATGGTGGACAAATCATATTTTTGTAAATAAAAAATATATATATTTCATTACAAAAACCATATTTACATTGATAACATGCCCAAGCATGGCCATAACCAGAGTGTAAAAAATATCATAATAACATCATTTCCCATACACCATATCCAAAGGGAATCATAACAAAAAATACATTAAGATGAAACATCAAACTTCCACATGGCTGAAGCCTGCTACTAACGCCAACAAAGGGAGCCATATCAAGAAAAAGCAAACATTTTCTTCCAGAAAACAAAAGGAAACAATTGTTATGACCATAGAGTTGCATGTGCCAAACTTCTTATAGGGCCACAGGAGAGACTCTGTTGTGCGCATTTGCTGGACCAAACACCGAAAACACTTCTCTCGAGATGAGCAAGAAGTAATATTATGGACCAATGACATAAAACAACAAGCATACAACGATAACAAGAAAAAAAATGCATTGCAAAGATTTGATTATACCAACCAAGTGTGTTCCCATAAAATAAAACACCTCTAAATCAGTTGTCTTACTCCATATCATTTGCTTAGAGGATAAACATAAGTATATTAGCAATACCATAACCGAAAGTAAACAAAACTATAAATCCATATGTCAATTCTCATTCGATGAGATAAACATAAGATCTAGAGTACTATCAAGTAGTGGACCAGTTGGGTCTCCGGGAGGATCAGTCAGATCCCCTAAGGCAGAATCTTACACCGCATAGTTCTCCACATGACTCAAGCGAGAATCTATATCATTGAGGCAAAATCTGATATTCCTTAAAATACGCTTAATGTCCTCCAGTCTAGAAAAACCATTATAGCTATCGACTTGTGTGTCCTTAAATACCTGGTGTAACAGAGTATCCATTTATTAGTGCATAAACAGAGAATGCAAGAAATATAATCTCTTTTTTCTACACCTTTGTGGGCCTTGAACCCATTTCAAATCATCTCTTCCAACTTTTGAGTAAGAAAATAGATCACCAAACTTTTTTTATTCCAATAGTAAAATTTCCCTACGCATTTCCAAAGGGACTGCATCAAAATAAGATGCCACAGAATCCCATGGAAATGTGTGACCCTGTTTGACCCCTACATGACCAGCACCACCTCTTGTACACACCATTCCCTGATAGGGAGGCATGGTGGCTAAAAAAAATGAACAATGCAAACAACCAACTAAAGAACCATGACCGATAAAACAAGACGAGGGATGAACCACTGACCCTTCAACACCCAACCAAGATAGCAATGTCGTCCCCCAAATTCCACAACATTAGTCATAGTTCAAAGACCACTTGCAATTCTCTACACAATAAAGGCATAAAATACAAAGAACCCCACCACCAACAAGAAAACACTTGGCAGGTGAGAGAACCCAAAAAAGCTATATGCATAGACCCAAATCTCCAGACCCAAGATTGCAAAAAAATTGAAACACCCAGGTTAAGGAGAGGAGTGAGGGTTACAATTAAGTAAATAAAAGCCCATTTCACCAACACTAGAAGAAACCGAATTGAATTTGAGAGAGAGGTTCTCAAAACCCAAAATACATATCGAAACTCCAACAATGGAAGCAGGAAATTCTCTAGTTTAAAGCCACACAGAAAAATGACCAAGATACCAACAATGGACAGGGATAAGAAATATCTATGAAATCACTACCCAAGAGGGGCGAATTGGAATAAACCACCACCAACTCAAAGGCAGGCCCTTGCATTGTGTTATGCAAATATAAAACAAAAAACATTGACCCTTCATGCTCACTGCCATTAAGCTAATCCAAAATAATGAATTTGTTTGACCACCAGGAGCTAATACCTTGGCCAACAACCTGAAACAAGTAAACGGCGGTTTAGAACGTATGAAACTCACTTCACCATAAAATTAGAAATCAGAGAGTGAGGATTTCACCTCACCTCTATTGCAATACACAACGTACCTCCACCACCCGAAGTCCACTTGCATGCATTTAAATTGAAGGGGCATCGAGTGTAAAACCCAAGTCCGCCCACCTCCTCCGTGCCATGCCATGACCAATCAAGGAGAAGTGTAAACCCATCATGCCTTCTAAGAAAGAACAAGATCACACCCCCATTGGGGAGAGGGTTGAAAAATTACTAAACAAGTTAACTACAAGACATTCTGTGAAAACTTTGTGTGTGTATTT
Organism: Pinus taeda; assembly: GCA_000404065.3. NCBI lineage: Eukaryota > Viridiplantae > Streptophyta > Pinopsida > Pinales > Pinaceae > Pinus > Pinus taeda. The sequence goes on from APFE031507861.1 coordinate 232,712, forward strand.
ACCTTAAGTCGCACATCCTCAAAATAAGGCTTCATCAATAGGTAAGCCCAAGGCTCAAGTCATATTTAAACTCTGCCCTCAAAACTCTTTCCACCACTGGGTGAAGGAAAATACTTATGTGCAATGGCAAATTTGGGTGTGAACATCTTGTTTTTCCTAACTTGTTCTAAACATTTTTATTACATTTGTTCGGACATATTCAAACTAAGATTTCATTACATTAATTACATTCTCTCATTAAATTTTTTAAAGAAAAACTCAAAAAAAGAAAATTAGTAATTAAAAAAAAATGTATATTTATAATCTTGTTTTTCAACTACACTTTTGAATATAGTAAATAACTTAATTCAATAAAATTTAAGAGAATTTTCTATAATTTCATTTCATTTTCAATTTTATGAAGAACTTAATTTGATATCATGAAAAATGTTTAACAATTTCTTTCAACTTTTAATTATCAATTAAGTGCTTCAATTTTTTTTAATCTAGAGTTGCTTGCTTTTGTGTTTTTATTTAATGTAATTTTTACAGCCACTTGCTTTTGTGCTTGTATTCAAACAGTCATGTGAGTAGACAAATGGAATCCAAGGTGTAGCACAATATTCCATATATAAATTGATTGCCAAATTGACAAGAAATGTTATGGGCAATTGTTTTGGTTCTCAACATCTACTATATTCCCTCTGCTATTTCTCTCTTCACAGTGGTGTGGACCGTTCTGTGGCATTGTTTGTCCTCTGTGTATGTTTGTCTTTCTATTATTTTGTGGTAATGTATGTCTATATGTTTGTGTGTCTCTGTGCAGGTGCTTCTTGCACCGTGAGAGAGAAATGAGGAGGGGCGTGGGAATGAACGTATATGTATACTTGGATGGACAGAGTTTAGGAAAGGAAGGAAGAGTTCCTTGATTTGGTTTGATCTTTGAATTTTATGTCATTTACGTTCTCACTATTTGAACCCACTTACCATCTAGAGCGTCCATCCAAATTTGCAACAAGTTTTCCATATATAGCTATTTGTTTCTTGTTTGAGGGAGGGAGAATGTCCTGTTAACTAAATAACGATTCTTCAATGCGGAATAAATACTTAAAAGAATCGAAAACTTGAATGCCCGATAAATCATACCTCCAGCCATTGATGCTACTTTTGCTGCAAACCAAACTTTCATGTTACACTTTCGTAGTCCACTTCCCTTCTTGATTGAAAACAGCGCTCCAGCTTCAATCCAAGCTTCTTCATTGTAGGCTTTCTACAACTTCAAAATTACATAAATAGATGGTTTCTAGTAATGGATCCAGCTGCCCGTAACTATGTAATAAAACCTCTTGCGCTTTAGTGCCAATTCCAATCCAGTAAAAACACCAACAACAATGGAGAGGGGACAAGATGAGATAATCAAGTAAATCAGATTGGCGTGGCTAACTTTTCCATCTAATCCTTGTTTCCTTCTAGAAGAAACTAGAAGGAAGAACGAAAAGCATAGAGTGTATTGCAACTATTTTAAACAAATAAAACTACCACGAAGGAAAAACGAAACGAACCATCCACAACTGCAACCCTTCCAAAATCTCTCGTCCGTGTGGCACTTCCAAGCTCTACTTACTCTAACTTGATGGTGAAAGGCTGAAGGGGATTGAGTTAGTGATCTTGGGGACCAAACATAAGTATTTATAGCCAAGCTTCCATGAAGCTTCTATTGGCTATGTGTCAAGTGTTCCACAGATCATGGTAGAGAACTGCAGAGGGAGTAATGGAACACTCTAGGAGCTCCCAACAAGAAATTAATTTAACTGTAGTTGATTTCCGTAATTTAAGGAAATGACTGCAGTTGGTTTCAGTAAATGAAGGAAATCACCGCAGTTGGTTTCAGTAAATGAAGGAAATAACTGCAGTTGTTTCCAAATTATTGGCGGCATTTGAGGAGCTGTTAATAGCCATAAAGGGAGCTTACGTTCTCCCACTTGGTCCATACTTCCAATCTTAATGTTTCATCTTAAAACCCATTGATAATCTGTATTAAGTAATAGATACATGAATCATGGCAATAAGTCCTCTAATGACAAGTATTATCTTCCATGTATTACTATGTATTTATTTCTATTAAAATTTATGTGGCAACAATTTCTTAATGAATAAACCCTATGTTTATTCTTGGTCCTACATAGATGAATTCTCTCAAATAAAATTAAGGTGCACATAAATATGAGGAAAACATCAAAATAATTAATAATTTCATTAAAATAACATTTTCCATACAATGAGAAACTACATAATGGAACCAAGTCCCATATTCATTACATGATCCTTGAATTTAAACGGTGGCATGCCCTTAGTCAAAGGATCAATGATCATCAACTCAGTGTTGACCTACTCAATGACCACTTTCTTTTCTTTAACACATTCCCTTCCAGCTAAATACTTAATGTCAATGTGTTTATTTCGACTCCCACTTTTGTTGTTTTTAGCCATAAAAACAACAACTGAATTGTCGCAATACATTCTCAATGGCTTAGAGATAGAATCCATAATTCTAATCCTAGAAATGAAACTCTTAAGCCATGCACCATGTAAAGTAGCCTCAAAACAGGAGATGAACTCGGCTTCCATAGTGGAAGTGGCAATCAAGGTCTGCTTGGAACTCCTCCATGATACATCTCCACAGACCATCATAAAAATGTATCCTGATGTTGATTTGCGTGAATCAACACATCTAGCAAAGTCAGAATCTGAGTAGCCAATTACTTCCAAATTGTCTGTCCATCTATACATAAGCATGTAGTTTTTGGTTCCTTGAAGGTACCTCATTACTTTCTTTGCAGCTCTCTAGTGGTCTAAACCTGGATCACTCTAATATCACCCAACATTCCCACAACAAATGCAATGTCAGGTCTTATGTAGACCTGAGCATACATTAGGCTCCGACAGCAGAAGCATATGGAATGTTCTTCATTTGTTCCCTTTCAAAGTCGTTCTTAGGGCATTGGTTCAAATTGAACCTATCACCCTTCACAATGGGAGCAAAGTTGCTCATCATGTTTAGCTTAGTGGTTAGTTAGGCTATTGTGAGAAGCTGCTTTATATTTCATAAACCAAGGTGTGAAGCCACTTGTCACTCCAGGGGCAAGGTGTAGTTCATGTCAAGTCTAAGCAACAAGGGTTTCTTCATGGGTCAAGTAAAGGCAAGCTACACTTGGTGAACAATCCTTCATCCTAAATCTCTCTAAAATTTTATTAATATAGGTTTCCTATGACACACCCAAGATGCCTCGAAATCTATCTCTATGGATCTTAATGCCAATGACATAAGATGCCTCACCCATATCCTTCATATCGAAATTTTTAGAGAGGAATTTTTTTCACCTCATGTAGCAAACCCTTATCATTGTTTGCTAGCAAAATGTCATCCACATATAAAACAAGAAAACAAATTTTACTCCCACTGACTTTCAAGTATATACACTGATCCATAATGTTTTCTACAAAACCGAAAGAAGAAATTACATTATGGAATTTCAAATACCATTGGAAGGATGCTTGTTTTAAACCGTATAATGATTTCTTGAGCTTGCAAACCAATTGCTCACCATCACTAGAGGGGAATCCTTCAGGTTGTTTCATGTAAACCTCCTCCTCTAGATCTCCATTGAGAAATGTCATTTTCACATGCATTTGTTGCAACTCTAAGTCAAAATGGGCTACTAATGCCATAATAACGTGCAAATAATCTTTCTTAGATACAGGAGAGAAAGTCTCCATGTAAGCAATTCCTTCTTTCTGAGTGAATCCCTTAGCAACAAGTATTGCCTTGTATCTTTCAATGTTTCCCAATGAATCTTTCTTTGTCTTAAAGACCCATTTACATCCAATGGCTTTTGCACCATTAGGCAACTCAACAAGATCACAAACTTCGTTACTCTTTATAGAATTCATCTCTTCCTTCATGGCATCGTACCATAATTCTGATTATTTGCAACTCATGGCTTGTGAAAAGGACTCGGGATCATTTTTGGCTCCAATGTTATAGTCAGATTCTTGCAGATACACAACATAATCATCAGGAACTGCTGATATCTTTGGTCTAGTAGATCTTCTTAATGTTGTACCACCATTTTCCTAAGAAGTATGTGGTTCAAATCGTTGTTCAAAAGTTCTTGGAAACTCTTAAACTACCTGATCTACTGGAATGCTGTCAGCAGCGTGTGGAACTTCAACAATTGGTTTTTCAACACCAGTTTGTACTTGAGGGGTGCTGTGAACAATAACCAATCTATCACTTGAGGTGGAAGGTTGATATTCTAAATGATCCTTCTCAGAAACTATGTTCCTGGTTTGATCACTCCCACTGATCAAGTAATTTCCAAGAAGCTTTGCATTTCTTGATTCCACAATCCTAGTGCTGTGAGATGGACAATGAAATCTGTAACCTTTAGACCTTTCAGCATATCCAATGAAATACCCACTAATGGTCCTTGGGTCCAGCTTCTTCTCTTGTGGATTATATATTCTCACTTCAGACGAGCATCCCTAAACGCGCATATGTCGCAAACTCGATTTCCAACCTTTCCATAATTCAAATGGTGTTTTAGGAATAGCCTTGGTTGGAACCCTGTTTAATATATACACTGTCATCTTAAGTGCTTCAGTCCACAAGGATTTAGGAATATTGGAGCTACTAAGCATACTCCACACCATGTCCAATAATGTTTGGTTTCTTCTTTCTACTACACCATTCTAGTCGAGTGAACCAGGCATGGTGTATTGGGCAACAATCCCATGCTCTTGAAGAAATTTTGCGAATGCCCCAGGTGCTTGTCCATCTTTTGTGTATCTACCATAATATTCTCCACCTCTATCTGATCTCACGATCTTAATTTGCTTTCCGCATTGTTTCTCTACTTTAGACTTAAAGATCTTAAAGGCATCTACTGCTTCATTCTTTTTATGAAGCATGTAGAGATACATATATCGTGAGTAATCATCTATAAAAGAGATGAAGTATCTATGACCATGTGAGTCCATGTTTGGACTACATATATCAGTATGTATGATCTCTAATATGTCCGAACTCCTATTGGCACCTTTCTTTGACTTGTTGGTTTGCTTTGCTTTTTGCAGTCCACACAAGTCTCAAAATCAGTAAAATCCAGAGCATTAAGTACCCCTTCATTTACTAATTTTTTAATGCTTTCTATGGAGATATGACCTAGTCTCTGGTGCCATAATTTAGAGGAATCTTCATTAATAACACATCTTTTAGTGCCAATGTGAACATGCATTGAATCATAAGTGACATTGTTTTATAAATTAATGCAGTAAAGACCATTAGACAAAATAGCATTCCCAACATAATCAGATTTATAAAATAGACTGAAGGATTTTTCTGAAAAGTTAAAGGAATATCCAAAAGGTACAAGCCTTGAAACTGAAATCAAGTTTCTAGAAAAACTTAGAACATAAAAGGTCTTTTCTAATTCTAAAACAAAGCCACTACTTAAAGTTAAATAACATGTTCCTATAGCTTCCACATGCAAGCCCATCTTGTTTCCTGATAAGATGCTTTGCTCACTTCCCACTGGCTTCTTTAGGTTTTGCAAACCCTGCAAGAAATTCGAAATGTGAATTGTTGATCCAGAATCAATCCACCGTGTGTTAATATTAATGTTAACCATATTAGATTCATAACAAACAAACGAGATTAAATTACCTTTGTCCGCAAGCCATTTCTGAAATTTGACGCATTCCTTCTTCATGTGTCCCTTCTTTTTACAAAATAAACACTTGGAATCCTTCTTGATATCGGCTTGGGGAGGTACTTTACCTTTCCCTTTCCGATTGGCTTGAGATTTTCCCTTTCCACGCGTTGCCAGCATTGTACTTTCTCCTAGTTCCATCACCAGTCTCTCTTCCTCTTGAACACACATGGTCATGAGTTCATTTATTGACCATTTATCCTTATGTGTGTTGTATGAGATTTTTAAAGGTCCGTATTGGTGCGAAAGGGTGTTTAGGATGTAGTGCACCAAGAAGGACTCCAATATTTCAACCTTGAGTTTATTCAATTGAGCCACAGTGTCCCTAATCTGCATGATGTGCTTGCGCACACCTTTCACACTGGTGAGCCTTAGGGATGAGAACTTCATGATTAGGGTGCTTGCTAGTGCCTTATCTAAAGTGACGAATTGATCATCAATGGCCTTTAGCAAGTCTCGTACCTTTTCACGCTGATCAACGGAACCACGAATACCAGCTGAAATTTTAGTCTTAATGAACATCATGCTTAGACGATTGGATCGCTCCCATCGTTCATAAAGCATGATGTCCGTTGAAGTGCTGGTATTAGTGAGTGTTGGTGGTTCATCTTTCCTAATAGTATAGTCTATGTCCATCCACCCCAAATGAAGGAGAACCCTCTCCTTCCAAACCTTATAGTTATCTCCCTTAAGTTCGGGAATGTCACAACGAATTTCAGAGAAATTTGCAGGTTGTACAACTGCATTAAAGATCACACGCTTATGTTAAAATTGAGACCTAAATAAAATTTCATGTTTTAGCAATGTAAATCATGCTCAAAATTGAATCTGATGACATAAAAATTTCCTGTGGGCTAAGTTTTCAATTCAAGCAGATTCAATTATTCAATTATTCATAGTTTTGAACTTTATGATAAAACTATTAATTCATAACTCCTGTGGGTAAGTTATGAAATTTTATCATAATTAATTACATAAATATAATAAAAATTCCTGCGGGATAAAATTTATTATATTTAGTCTAATTAATTGCAATTTAATGTCTAAATAATCTTTATGTGATCTAACCAATCATAATATATAATTTTATTTAATTAAAGATGTTGTGGCTATTCTCTAATTAATTAAAATTATATCGATCACTAGACATTATGTTGGGTCCCTATAATACTAGTGATTACCCCATTACTATTGTAGTTATACCCCTTATTAATATTGTTGTGCCCCTATTGTCCCCATTTTGTTATTACTATGCCCCATAGAATCCCTCTATTGTTATTTTTGTGGCTTTATATTATTATTGTTAGGTCAGCTGGGTTATATTGTGACTCCTTAGACTCCTATATATAGAAAGGAGGTTTTGTCATTTGAATCGTCGAAGAATTATTCATTTATGTAATGTAAAGGAGGTTTCCCCCTCGAAGAGGCTGAATTCTAAGGCATTGATCTATTTTTTCTATCTTTTGCTTGAGCTAGTTACATAACATTTGGTATCAGAGCTTTGGATTCTAGAGTTTCGCTGCTCCAAACAGGTCATTGTGGCATTTTTTCTATAACTTTCTTCCTGTGATGTTTCATAAGTTGAAAAAAAAAACCCATTTGAGAAGACATCGCACTAAATCTTGGGTCCAACTTTCATAGCTTTTTGCACTATACTTGCGGAGATATGATCTGAGGAAGCTGGGCTTTTTGTGGACTCATGAATTACCTTCCAAATAGGTGACCTGGGGAAAATCATCATAACTTTTTCTCTAAGCATTGGAGTGAAATTTCGTAAGAATATGCAGAAAGAGGACGGACTGTAGTTTCTTCTATATATTTTTCAGAGCTAAAGGTCGAAATAGTGACTCGTGGCACGTTGTACAAGTTCGCTCTACTGAACTAGTCTATAATCAGGTCACTGTGGGAGATTTCACATAACT